>JAGKRZ010000110.1:0-62416 GCA_020002355.1 Intubia oerlemansii | reverse complement strand
ACGTACCTGTTGTAGACGCCCGCGTACAAACCCCCCCCCCCCCCCCAGAATGCCACTGTCGTACTCCGTACTTGGAGAACGGGCACTTCATACGCAGCACTAGGTACCAAGGCAGCGCCCGCCGCTATTTCCATCCCGCGCCTTCCTTGTCTACCTTGTCTACCTCGTCTCTTTTTTTTTGTCTTTTACATTTGCGCCTTTCGTAGGACGTTCGCCGCTTGACGTTCTTCCCCAGACAGTTGCAGCATTCTCCCCCCATCTTCTCCATTCTGTCTCTCATTGTTTCACGAGCCGCTGTTGCCGACATACCAAAAAACACAGAGAGCTCACGGGAGAGCTCATCGGCCGCTCAAGTATTCATTAATACGGTCGACCAAGAGAGCTTTGAAAACTCGCCACAGCGCGTCGAAGCTCACTCTCACTGCATAGCACTCGTTTCGCCACCATCCACCCCCGTCTCTCCTCTTCCTCTCTCTCGCGGGTTAGCTTTTGGCAGACCACAGTTCCCCCGTCATGTTCCAATGACACACGCCCACCTGGTCCGGGAGAGGGTCGAGAGAGTGCGACGACAGACGACAGTCAACACAGTCGACGACTGAATTACAACCAGACGAGTTTCCAAACAACAACAGAAGGGAAACCGTCAAAGAAATAAAGCGTCCGGCAAAACAGCTCCTCAAAACACAAAACAAAATCTCTCCCCACACCCCACGTCCTGCGGGCGCGTTGGACTTGTGGGATCGCGATCGTGTTTACACAGCATTGTCGCGTGAGACCGGCGAGCTCTTTTTTTTTTTTTTTGTCAGTCTCGCAGTTATTCCTTTCCGTTCTCCGATTTGACGAGAATAGAGCCGCACGCCGACAAATAAGAAGATACGGAAGAAAAAAAAAGAGCAGAAAAACAGAAAAAAAAGAACATCCAACGCCACACCCCCCTCGTCAACCTATTATTCCCCCGCTGTGCGACAAAACCCTCCTCGTGTTTTCGTCGCACTGCACACCCCCAAAGAAACAAACCTGTTTCTTTTGAAAAATTATACAGAAAAGTTCATTCGTCTTTTTATTTGTCTTTTTTTTTATTGCGCTTCGGACAGTCAAAAAGGGGAACAGAACCCCCCACGCGCCAACTGCCTCCAACGACAAAAAAAAAAAAAACACCATGACGTCTGTCATTGCGCCGACGTCGACGGGCCAGGGCCACCAAGGCCACCAAGGCCACCAGGGCCAAGGGCCCAGCACCAATAATACGACTCGCCTCGCTGGACCACGAGCGAAGCCGAGAAAGAGTGTGCAGTCGGCGCTGCAGGAGCCAACACCGCCGCATATCAAGCGCGACGATGAGGGTGCGGGCAGTGTTCGCTATGTCAAGCGTGAAGTGTCCGACGACGACGGCGATGCCGAGGATGGCGAGGGTGATGTCGAGGGAGAGGGTGAGGGAGAGGGCGATGGAAACTCGTCGGCGTCGGAGGGGCCCGTCCGAAAGCGTCGGAGGAGCCGCAAGGGACTCGACAAGAAGTTTGAGTGTCCCCATGCAGGATGCGGCAAGAGCTACTCGCGGGCCGAGCATCTGTAAGTTTTCCCCATGGATAATTAAAAAAAAGACAAAAAAAAAAGACAACTCTTGCTGACATACTGCAGCCACCGCCATCAACTCAACCACACACCAAAGCAAATCTACAGCTGCGACTATCCAGGCTGCGACAGACAGTTTGTGCGGCTTGATCTTTGCAACCGTCACAAGGACCGCCATGCTGCCAAAGGCTCTTCTCTGAACCGCAAAGACACCATTATTCCCCAACACCCCCAGCAGCAACAGCAGCATCAGCAACAGCACCTGACTGGCGCTCAACTACCCCATCATGCCGCCTCAGACTCGCCGGACGAGAACCGACCAGGACCGGCCGTCGCTGCATCTGCCACTCTCGGCTACGGCCAGATGAACACGGCGTATCAGCCGTCATCGGCCAGCACGGCCGGGGGCGTCTACGCCCAGTCGCAGGCATCCTACGACACGGCTGTGGTCCAGCCTTCGCGAGCGTCTCTCTACGACGTCATGTCCCCGACGGTCAACACGCACGACCAAGGTGCCTCCTATGCCGCACACAGCGGCAACAATGCGGCCGGAAACATGTCATCCTCGTCCTTTGTCCCGACCCAAAACTTTCCCCAGTTCGACCTGCCGCCATCCAACTTTGTTCCCCCATCATCGTCCTCGGCCAACAACCACAACAACAGCGGCAACAATGGCAATGGCCACAATAATCACAGCAACACCAACAATAATAATATGGGCGGCGGTGCATCCACGCCCACTCTGCAGACAGCCAATATGGCCGCGTACGGCATGAGCGAGTACGATGCAAGCCAGGCCGGCAACTCGGGCAGCGATATGATGACGCTGGACCAGATGGCCATGGCCAACACGATGCCGATGTTTGGCACGGACTCGATCCTGCAAAAGTCGCCGCACGTCGGCCTGCCGGAGGATCTGATGGTCTACCTCTTCAACAGCACGCCGCAGAACGGCTCGCCGCTGCCGGCCAACTACGGCAGCTACAACAACGTCGACTTGCAGTCGCAGTACGGCCTGGCGTACCCGGGCAGCGACGCCATGCAGGGCTACTTCCCGGCGGCGGCGCCGCAGCAGGTCATGTCGGTGACGAGCCTCGTGGACCAGGACTTTCCCGAGTCGTCGATGCTCTCCGAGGCCAAGAGCATCGAGATCTTTGAGATGATCAAGGACCGCTTCCACGAGGACGGGCACACGCCGATTGCGCGGCGCAACGATTTCATCACGGACGGCGACCGCTCCGACGACAGCCACATGCTCAGCCGCAACATGATGCAGGCGTACATCTACTCGTACTGGACGCACTTTAGCGACCAGATCCCGATCCTGCACAAGCCCACCTTCCACCCGGACCGCTCGCCGAACCTGCTGCTGATTGCCATGATGGCCATTGGCTCGGCCTGTCTCGACAAGACGCACGGCCAGGAGATTGTCAAGGCCGGCGCCGAGCTGTCCAACTTTTTGGCCTGGCACCTGCGCTGGGAGCTCTTTATGCACAGCAACTTCCGGCCGCCCGCCAAGCTCTGGGTCTTTCAGACGCTGCTGCTGCTCGAGCTCTACGAGAAGATGTACTCGACGCGCGAGCTGCACGAGCGCGCACACATCCACCACGCCACCACCATCACCCTCATGCGTCGCGGCCGCTCCCTCATTGGCAAGACGGCCGCCGAGTCGCCTCCCAACCCTAGGGGAGGAGGAGGAGCAGGAGGAGTAGGAGGAGTAGGCATATCGGGAAGTGGGAGCGGAACAGGCACGACGGGCAGCGAACGGGACAATACATCGCGACACTCATCGACGTCGGGCACGGCGCAGACGCAGGACCACTGGTGGAACAACTGGATCACCAACGAGGCGACGCGACGCACGGCGTTTGCGGCGTTTGTCATTGACTCGATCCACGCGACCATGTTTGGCCACTCGACGGTGATGGTGGCGCACGAGATGCGGCTGCCGCTGCCGTGCGACGACAAGCTGTGGAAGGCGCCGTCGGGCGCCGATGTCGGACGCGCCGACGCGCAGCTGCAGGCCGACGGCGTGCGGTCGATGGCCTTTCTCGAGGGCATCAAGCGTACGCTGAGCGGCCAGGAGGTCAAGACCAATGCCTTTGGCCGCACCATCCTGATGGCCGGCCTGCTCAGCGTCAGCTGGCACATGAACCAGCGCGACCTGCAGCTCAGCTCGCTCGGCGGCCCGCACTCGCTCGGCGGGCGCGACAAGTGGCGCGGCACCGTCACGCGCGCGTTCGACTCGTGGAAGGGCGACTACGACAAGTCGCTCGAGCGCCGCGACAGCACCGGCCACCTCATCGACCCCTACGTCCTCAACGCCGGCGGCGAGCAAAACGACGTCAACGTCCTCTTTGAGAGCCGCGTCGTGCTGCACCACCTCGCCCACATGGCCACCCACGTCGACGTCGTCGACCTGCAGATCTACGCCCGCGCCAAGCGCCTGCTCGGCCGCGCCATCGGCTCGCACGACCTCGCCAACGCCCAGCGCCGCATGAAGGACCTCTGGGCGCCCTCCGCCAAGGCCCGCGACGCCACCTACTACGCCCTGCAGCTGCTCTGCTCCGTCCTCCTGCGCAATGAGGGCAACAGCCCCCTCGCCAAGACCTACGACGTCGACGCCACCTACTCCGCCCGCGACGACGTCCTCCTCAACCGCCCCTGGGTCATGTACTTTGCCGTCCTCGTCGTCTGGAGCTACGGCTACGCCGTCGAGGGCCCCTCGCCGCACACCGCCCTGCCCCCCACCTGGTCCGGCCAGGTCCAGGAGATGCGCGAGTACCTGCACCAGTACGGCAGCATCACCTCGCCCGACGACCTCCGAAACATCAAGGGCATCAACCGCAACAGCGCTCTCTTGACGGTACTCAAAGAGTCGTTTTCGCGCACTCGCTGGGAGCTGCTCAATGAAGGCGCCAACCTCCTCGACAACTGTATCAATCTGAACATGGGTCGTATGATATGAGTGCTTGTCTTGAACTTTCTCTTTCACTCTCACTCCCTTTCGTTCTTCTCTCTTTTTTTTCATTTTTTCATTTATTCTTTTTCATGCCTGTTTTTCATGTTGGCCTTTTGATTTCCCTACACCCCCTATTGCGTTTTCGGTTTTGTCCGTACGGCGATTTGATTTTCATGGACTTTTACTACCATCATTCCTGTCTCTCTCTGTTTCCTTTTTTTTTGCCATTCTCATTTCATTCCATTTCTTCTCTTTTTCTCATGATTTATTTCTCTCATCTTTCACCCGATTTGTTAATGTGCACATGTTTACGCTGTTCAATACCCACCACCCATTTTTATACTGCAGTACAAAAGTATGACGTCCAGTGTTTTAGTGCCGATAGGTCTACAGTGGAAACTCCGTGTAATCCGCGGGCGAAGAATTACTTGTCCAAGGAGCCTCGGACTATAAATCTTTAACTGCGGTTTTGCGCAATCGCGTCTTACAGCACCTATACAGTACTCCGTAGGTGCGTTTTAGCCGGGCAATCTAGTGTCCTGCCGCATAGGTAGACCCTTACCGTCCCCGCTTCTCTCCGTACCTTCTACTTGTGCCGTCAGGTCTTTCCGTCTGCCAATTCCTGCTCCTTCCTTCCGTCGCATTAACTCCGCACCTCAAATCTCACATTATGTCATCGGGCACCTTCCTTCCTTTGAATAAGAGCAGACTGCCATCCCTTCCATCTCATCCTGTCTCCTACTATGAAGTTGTCGTACTCGTCGACAGCCAGCCTACAGTGGCCATCTTAAGTTGCTACTCGATCATTTCGTCTTTGGCATTATCGTCCGTAACACTTCTTACTCCCTCTCCCCCTCTTACCTCCTCTCTTACACCGTCTCAGTCGGTGCATCGTCCAAAACCCATACCCCACTTTACCCGTTGAATCCAGCAGGTACTCGAGCACTGTTGGTTCGCGTACGGAGTACAAGACTTGCAAAAAAGCCGGCCTGGTGGAGTCTTTTTTTTTCTGCTCGAGGATCGATCGCTCCTGCCCGTCAGGTTATTAATACCGAGAACGCCGGGCCCCCCATCCTGCCGTTTTTTACTATTCCGTATCTCGCGCGCCTTCCCCATTTGTTCCTTTTTGATCTTTTTGGCCCTGTTTTTTGACCCTCTTGCTCTCTTTTTTTTCTCCGGGTCGTGCCTTGCTCCTGCCCCCTTTCGTTTATTTTTTTGCGCACCCCGATCTTGCATTGGACCCTGTCCCTGTGCTCGCTTTGCCCCCCCGCGCCTTCCTGACCGTTGTTCATCGGTCTTTCCTTTATCGGAGCTAGAGCAGATCCCGGTTGACTTGCTCCCTGCCCGCACACGTTTACCCAACACCTTCCCCACTCCCCGTCTTCTTCTTCTTCTGTTCATTCACCTACTAGACATCACGCGCGCAGAATCGGCAAGCGTCCAGCTGCCATTTACTGCTGCCAAAAGGTCAACTCGGGCTTTGAAGGACTGGCGCTTCTGCCCTTTCCCGCGAGCCAAGCCGCGTCCACTTCCACCGACACTCCCCAACTCCGGCTATCACGGGCGGGCTTTCAAAGAGCCAGCATTCTTTTCCGAGATTCCTTCCTTTACCGCCACAATGACGAGCATCACAGATCTGCCCCTCGAGATCATCACCTCGATCCTGGGCGATGTCAAGCCCGTCGACCTCGTGGCCGTCAAGCAGACCTGCCGCTATCTCCACGACTGCGTCGTCAACAATTCGCAGCTCTTCCGCCTCGTCTACAAGAACAACTTTGTGCGTCCCCTTTACCCCTCTTCACCCCTTCTCTTCTTTCTTGCCTTCCTAGCTAACAAAAAAAAAACAGGATACACCCGACTCAAACAACATCGACTGGGAGCGGGATGTCTGGGATCTCATAAAGCTCAAGGACATCTGCGAAAGCTCCGATCCCAAAAAGAAGGACCAGCTCGAGTTCGTCCATGCCACCGTCACGCGTCTGCTGCGTAACTCGCGCCGCATCCACGCCGGCGACAAGGAGACCCAGTTCGTCCTGCAGCCCTTCCGCAACGTCGAGTACCTCTCCAAGCTGCTCAACACAAAGTCCAACCACAATGCCTTCTTCTGCCGCTCCCATCTCTTCGAGTACATCCACCGCTACGCTGCCAGCAAGAACCCCGTACCCATCCCGTCCACGCCCAACAAGATCCACCAAATGTCGGCCGAGCTGCACTGTCTCCTCGGCTCCGTCATGCTCACCTACTACAACCCCGACGACAGCGCTCGCTACGACTCGGCCGTTGTCCTGCCCTATGCCGTCTCCAAGGTCTACGACCGCCGCCGGCACACGGCCGCCTCGCTCTGGGGCCCCTTCATGGCGGACGGCTCGCGCAATGTCGACTGGGAAATGCTCGAGGCCGTCCTCATCATCATCCGCTCCAACATCCGCACAAAAGGCCTGCTGAGGTTCCCGCTGCTCGCAAAGTACTGGAACAACACCTTTTTGGGCAGCTCGCCCTACTCGTACGCACCACTCGCTCGCGAGATCGACCCCAAGCCCCTCCCCACCGAGCCGCTGGACAAGCAGGATCCCTACGGCGTCACCGGCACTTGGATGCGCATCGTCTGCTTCCTCGACTACCACGACTTCTACCACTTCAATTTTCCCCTTCCCGACCGCGTGCGGGCCCATCTGCCGCGGCCCCCCTTGAATCGCATCGAAGTGCTGCGTTTTATTGTCATGAAGATCCACGTTACAAAGGTCGAAAAGGCCGGCCCCGACGACCATCCGGACTACCCAGTCGTCTACTTTGAGGGCACCTCACACTCGGTCGACAACCCCTGGGATGAAAATGCCAACTCGGGCATACGCGGCAAGGTCCGCACGACCAAGCAGGGCCATGTCCACTGGACCACCATCTCCGTGTTCCACGGCGAGTCGCGCTGGCAGAGCGAGAGTATTCAGATTGGTGGACTCCGCTCGGCGCGCGGTGTCGTCGGCACCTGGTTCGACCACCACCACGACCCCGAGGGACCCTGCGGACCCACGGCCTTTTGGAAGCTGCACGAGAAGCAAACCAAACAGATCCCCGAGTCGGCATTTTTGGATGCCGACGGCGACCACAGAATCCGGCCGCCGCGTCTGCCGCGCGGCTTTGTCGAAAACCCATCGCCGAACCTGCCCTCGGACGCCGTCTTTATCATGGGCATGAGCCTGCAGCTCGACGAGTGGGACGCCGACGGCAATGTCGTGAATACAAATGCCACCGACGGCGAGAACGGCGCGAATGGCATCAACGCGGATGCCCTGGATGCACTTGACGAAGAGTGGGAAGACGAACACGACGGCCATGATCATCATGATGCACACCACGAACACGATTTAGACGACGGGTTCGACGACGACGACGACGACGATGGAATGGCAGCCATACTGCAGCACTACCAAAATAACCACCATCTGCACATCCACACGGGCGGCACTATACCACAGGACGTGACGGCGCACGACGACCCGCCACCGCAAGGCAACCGAAGCGGTATCATGAACGACTATATCCAGCTGCGTCTACTGCGCCAGCTCGCGGAACATATCGAGGACAGCGATATCTTGCGTACCAGCATCGAGATGGGCATCCAGGCGGCGGCCGAGCGCATCCAAAACGGCGGCCGTCCGGCCACGGAAGGCGAAGCCGCAGGTGCTGCGGCCGGGTCGGAGTTTGATTTCAACCGTCTGGACGACGACGGGAGCAGCGATGCAGGCTCATCCACGCACGGCGCTGGCGAGGGTTCCTTTACGGCCGCGTTTAACACGGCCTACGGCACCCGACTCATTTCGCTAGAAGTTGTCAATGTAGGTGGCATGCCGCGCATCATCCACCACAATATCATCGGCGAAGGTGCCGGCCAGGAGACGACCGCAACGGCCACAGACGACGCCGCCAACGGTGCAAGCTCATCCAGGCAGCAAGACGATGGTCAGGAGGAAGATGGGGCAGACCAGGAGAGAGAACCAGCCGAGAGGGGCGCGTCGTCGACACAAGGCGCACAGCGAGCGCCAGAAGCGCCAGAAGCGCCAGAAGCGCCAGAAGCACCAGAAGCACCGGAAGCATCAAGGGAAGTACCAGAAGAAGAGCAAAGAGAGCCATCAAGCAGCGCAAACTGAACAGAAACGAAAACATTCGAGTTGAGATGACAACAAAGATACAGAGAACATAATGTAAAATATATTCTATATCTGCTCCAAAAATTCCGCGCAAAGTGATCCGGTATACTCAACATGGGTATGTGGCATGGTACTGTAACATCGTTGCTGGGGGCCAAAGTCTATTCTCGCCCTTCTATTCCCAAACAAGTCTTATCCCAATACCCATTCTCGTTCAAGACATCTCCTCATTATAGCCGGCTGGCAATGTCGACCTTGCCGTGTTCGCAGGTGGCCAGGATAACACCATCCTTGACACGGCGCATGACGCCACGGGTGCTCGAGAGACGCTTGCCGGACTGGATGGGCTCACACTCGACATCGACGACGTCGCCGATCGAGGCTGCACTCAGGTATGAGACGGCCAGCGTCCGCGAGACGGCCAAGTGACGAGCCGCCTCGATGGCGTCGTAGGATTCCGGGTCGGCGCCGTTGGGAGCTCCGCCGCCGTTCTTGCGGCCAGTCCGGGGCTCGAGCGCAAGGGCAAAGCTCGTGCAGTGGTCAAACAGCGAGGCCACAGCGCCGCCGTGCATCATGCCGAGCCGGTTGCAGTGGCCGGGCTGCACGGTGTAGCGATAGACCAGCAGTGGCGGTTTGATCTGCTGGTCCTTCTCGTCAAAGTCGTCCGCCCGCACGATTTCCATGTGCGGAAAGAAGGACACCATGTAGTCCTGGTCATGGACATCGGGAGTTTGCGGTGATGTCAGAACATAAAGGTCAGTTTTACTTTCCAAAAGGGGTAATCAATACGAACGGCGTCGCCAACCTTGAGCTCGCCACCCTCGACGCTGTAGAGGAGATCCGAGAGCCGCTGGACGCGCACGCGGTTATTGAGTGTCTGGGCCATGATGAAAAAGAAATGGGCAGTGCCGTGCAAAGGTAGTCGGTGAATTGCGAGCGTCAAGCAGAATGGCTCTCGGAGAGGGGGCCAGCTCAGGTCTCTGGTGGATTGTCGACACTTTATGAATAAGAATCCGGGGTGTTTGTGCCGGCGAAGGATGCCACGAGGAAAGAGGCAGGTGCCGGGACGGCCCAAAGACAATCAACGAACGCCGCGACTAATAACACCGCACAGTGTGAGCGACGGGGGGCTATTAGTGCGCCGTAAGCCGGGGAAGGCACGACAACAGCCCTCGCCCTTGCCTTCTACATTGGGAAAGTATGTTCATGGCCTCCCGGATGTCGAACTGAGAAATTGTTTGTATATAGTAGTGCGAAGTACATGTAAGGGTAACGAATACAAGATGCATGTTTGAAATATCAAGCTCACCGGATGTCAGAATCAATAACCCCCCAGGCTACTCGGCCTGATCAATCACCCGCTTTCTCCGCGTGTAATACAGTGTATTACAGTACCAATATCCCCATTACACACTGTCTCCATGCTGCGGGTCTCGTCTGAGGCGGGTTCCACAGGCATGTGCAATTTTAGCCTCGGCAGCACCGCGCCTGCCGGGACGCGCCTTCCTGACATTCGGCGTTGGGGCCTAGTAACGACTCACTGGCGGCAGGAGCATCTTCAAACGCAACTTCCCGTCTCTGTATCGTCAACAAATCACGACAATTACGACTGCATCTCCCTCCAATCCCCTCTTCACCATGGACGGCGCTCTCATCGACGAGCAGAAGCCGTCGCTGTTTGAGCTGCTGTCGGAGCAGCAGCTGCACGGTCTGCTGCCGCCAACACTGCGGTACCTGCTGACCGTCGCGACGCAGCGGTATCCGCGATACTTGCTGCGCGCCCTCAACTCGTTTGATGAGATCTACGCGGCTGCCATGCTCGTCGTCGAGCACTATTACCTGCGAACAACCGGCGGCACGTTTACCGAGCACTTTTACGGCCTCAAGCGCGAAAAGGTCCTCCAAGGGAGCGGCGAGGTGTCGCGCGCTGCCGCCGGCACACCGGGCGCTGTGCGGTCGTTTCTCCAGGTCGGCAACGACTCGGCGACGCTCTGGAAGAACCTCCTCGTCATTGTGGGCATGCCATACCTGAAGCGCAAGCTTGACGAGGCCTATGAGCGCGACGCGCCGCGCGCCCGGCTGGGTGCTGCCTACCAGCGGCTGCCGGCCAACCCGACCCTGCGCGATCGCGCGCGCCACGCGGCTCGCTGGTTCCTGCGCAACGTCTACCCCAGCGTCCACGCGGCCTACTCGTTTGCCGCGCTCGCCGTGCACCTGGCATACCTCTTTGACGGCACGCGGTTTGCCAGCCCGCTGCTGTGGCTCGTCCGCACGCGCATCCGCCGCATGACGGGCGCCGACTACCAGGCCCTCGAGGAGCTGGCCGAGAAGCAGAGCAAGTCTTCCTCGTCGAGGTCGGTGGGCGGCCGTCTTCTCGGTGGATTGTCGCTCGTCCTGCCGGCAAGCATCTTTGCCCTCAAGTTTTTGGAGTGGTGGCACGCGTCCGACTTTGCCAAGCAGATGTCGCTCAAGGCGGCTATGACGCTGGACCTGCCGCCGCCATTATCAGCCGGTCTGCCGTCAGCATCATCGTCGTCTTCGACAGCAGCAGCAGCAGCCAGCGGCAGTTCCGCCTCCAACACAGGCAGCATTGGCCGCAAGGGCATTCTCAAAAAGGACCCGGCACGGAGAGCCGAGGAGATGTCGGCCTCGGCAACATCTGATGCTGCCGCTGCTGCCGATGCCAGCGAGCCACCAACAGAAGAGATGCTCGCTCGCACAGCTCCGATCGCCAAACCTTCATTGCTTCCCATCTACACCGTTCCCCCGCCGACCGACTCGGCCCTCTGCCCCATCTGCGGCGAAGCCATCACGACTCCAACGGCCTGCCAGACGGGCGTCGTTTACTGCTACATTTGCATCCACAAGTGGGTGTCGGGCCAGCACGACAAGCAGGAGTCCTTCATGGCCGACAAGGCCGGTCGCTGGGAGAGCGGCGAGGGACGCTGTGCCGTCACGGGACGTCGTGTCCTGGGCGGTACGGAAGGTCTGCGGCGACTCATGGTCTAATGAGCAACGCGCATTGGCGATGAGAGATGTATTGATATATGTGAATATTGCATTACTAGGCTGGTGTTCTTTTAGTTTTTAGTTTTTTTTCGTTTTGTCTCATTTTGGGTTTCGTTTCTGTACCTCCTTATGATTCCCCATGTTCTGGCAATCTTTCTAATTTTAGACTTTTACTTTCTTTTTCTTCCCTTGCGGTATTGAACTCCTTCTATTTTGTTCCCTCCCCATCTTCTTGACCAACCCGTCAAAGGTCAAAGACTTGCACATTGTCATTGAGACGTCCCGTGTTTCCTTCCATCTGCCCTGCATTGATCAGGATCGAATGAGCGGAAATGTCATCTGTGGCCAGCGCGTCCGGGTAAAATAGCCACACCGGCAGAACGGCTGTCGCCACAGCGCCCGCAGCAAATAGCTGTCCGAGACTGACCAGCTGGCTGGCCAGGTCTGTCTGCCCCTTGCCGTCCTCAGTATCCATGAGGTCTTCATAGATGCGCTGCGTCTCGTCCCAAAAGACAACCTGCCGGCCAACGCCACAGTGGGTGTGGCCAAAGACATGCAGCTGCGGCCGCACGCGCCAAATCTCTTTGAGAAGACTGCTGCATCCAAGTCCAATATCAAGGTGGTGGCGCTGCTTTTGTCAGACAAGAGTACGCATACGATGGGAGCGCAGGAAGTCGGACAATCGTTGCGACTTACCGGAGGACCATGGGTAATGAGAATGTCCACGTCTTTCGGCACAAAGTCCTGCCATGGTGGCGACTCTGGCTCGTACTGAAACGCAAACGACGCCGGGCCACAGGCGAGGATATCAGGGGCACCAAACACCTTCAGCGTCCGTCCGTTGCATCCTTCAAACTTGATCGTCTTTGCTTCGCGCTCGAGGTAGTATACATTGTCGGCAAACTTGGGTGCCGTCGTCTCGTTGGCCAGGCCCTTGGCTGCTCGTGCCGAGGGGTCGAACCAGCTGTCGTGGTTGCCGCACACAACGACCTTGTGCTCGTGCGGCAGAGAGGCCAGCCAGTCGAGCTGTTTCTGGAGATCCTCGGGCGTGCCATCGTTGGTCAGGTCGCCCGCGTGGATCAGCAGATCGCCCATGGGGACATTGGGGACAATCTTGTCGTGCGTGTCGGAGATGCACACCACGCGAACGACACCGGGCGTCTGCTCCTCAAGGCTCGTCAGCTGGCGCTCCTCCAGCACGTCGCTGCGGCGGCGAATCTCGGCCCAGCCGCGAACCGCTGTGATCCATCGGTACAGATAGTAGGCTGCTGCGCGGATGGGCGATGCCAGAAACCGGTCTAGCATAGTTGGCGCATCCCAATGACCGGCCCGGCGCAGTCCCAGCTGCACCAGCAGCGGCGTTCCGGGGGGTGACATCTCGACAACGGATGTGAAAAGCCAGTTGGGTGTGAGGCAAAAGCGGTGTGAAATTGTGCTGCTGTTTGAGGGGGAAAAAAAAGGTCCCGCCTGGACCTCTTTGATTTTTGGTGCCGTCAAGAAGAGTGCGATAGTTATTGTCTGTGTAACCCCAGGCGGGAGTTGCCGTGCCGCTTCAAACGGCGGGATTTCTGGTGGGCATACTCTTCGTGGTGGAAAGACGTCAAGTTAAAAAAACACAACAGTAATTTTTGACGTCAAAAAAAGACAGAAATGACGATGCACGTGCATGACGCGCGCTGTCGCACTTCTGCACCCCATCCCCATCGCACCTGCCACTTTCCAAAAATCTTGACCGCCTTGAGAGAACTTGCGGCCATGCAAACCTGCAGGACATGCACCAAAAAAGCACCATGCAGAGCATGCGGCACACACCCCTCCATCGCGCCTTCCCTGGTAATAAAATAACTTACGCAGGTATTTTAGGAATTTTAGGTTGCTTCTATCGCAGTACCTGGTACGATGCAGTGCCCCGCCGCACAAGCTGCAGCGAACGCCCCACTGTCTTTCAGCTCTCGTAGTGCCGGCGACCCACTGACCAGGTTCCCCTTGTGGAGTCCGCGATCAAAGAGGCCAGCGATCATTGAGCTCTCCCATTGGCCAGCCGGCCGCGCTTTCCGTCCTGGTGACGTTTTGGCGTGTAGCTCTAGGTGTTTCGCAGTTGCCTCTTCTTCCCACATCTGGTACCAGAGCGTCTTTTTGGCGTGCGCGTGGTGGGTTGCTCCTTCCGTGGTCTTGCCGTCTTTGGGGGTCTTGCCTTTGACCAAAGACGATCGTCAATGTGATCGTGCTCTTTCCCCCCTTTTCTCATATTTTTCTCATCTCCTCTTTTCGCCTCATTTTCTCTTTCTCCCGCTTCTTTCTTTGTCGATATCCTGCAATCTCTATCCCACCTACGTCCCACCTAGGGACAGCATCTTACACGCCGCTGCTTTCCCCCTCCTATATCCATCCCTGCGGCGCGCCCCGACGTCTATGGGGGCCGATCCTCTTTCGCCGGACTCTCGACAGACACTCTCCTTCCACAGCAGTCCTTTGATCCTTTGATCCAGCATCTTTAGTCCCGCACTCTCCAACAGACTCTTTTTGTCCACGGTTCTCTCGCCGAAGAAGCTGTCATGGCTTCGCCTGTTGTTGGCTCCGGCCTGGCCGACAGTAACTTCAAGTGCGCCCCCCGTTCTTCAAACCACTTACGCTGTTTCCTCTTCGTCTTTCACCTTTCCAATGATCTAACTTTTTTTTCAGTGTCGACTATGTCATCCACTACGTGATCCCTCCCAAGGAACGCAACGAGGCCGAGGCTGCCTTTGTCCAGCTCATCGACGCCCTTGCCAGCGCTGGCCTCGCCACCGAAGTCCGCCCCTGCGACAAATCGTCCCTCCTCGTCTTTGTCAAGGTCGCCACCAGCCGTCTGCTGCGGTCCCAGGTCTACCGCAGCCGCCTGCAGGACTACCTCTACGGCATCCGTACCACGGCGCCGCCTAGCTTCAAGGGCGCCGATATCAGAGCCCGCTTCGACGACTACTTTGCTCAGGAGCCCGTCTCGGAGGCTGAGCGCCTGCGGATTGCCTACCTCCTCATCACTCGTCCACGCAATGAAGGCGGTGCGGGCGTCAGTGCCAAGGCCGGCGATGTGCCCGTCAAGAGCGGCACGTCGGACACGGCGTCGCCCCATCGCCAGTACATCGAGTCCATCTTCCCGCTGCACGACCACGCCTTCAACCGCGCCTGGATCAAGACGTGGAGCACAAAGTACACGCTCGAAGCCCGCGACATTGACACCATCCGCAACAAGTTTGGCGAGAAGATGGCCTTTTACTTTGCCTTTTTGCAAAACTACTCGACCTTTTTGTTCTTCCCGGCCGCCTTTGGTTTTGCTGCATGGCTGCTGATTGGCCAGTTCTCCTGGATCTATGCCGTTGTCAACTGTCTCTGGTCCGTCGTCTTTTTCGAGTACTGGAAGAAGAAGGAGGTCGACCTTGCCGTCCAATGGGGCGTCCACGGCGTCTCCCAGATCCAGATGCCGCGCCCCCAGTTCCAGTTTGAGCGCGAGGCCAAGGACCCTGTGACGGGCGAGACGGTCAAGGTCTACTCGCCGTTCCGCCGTCTGTCCACTCAGCTGCTGCAGGTTCCCTTTGCCCTGGCTTGTGTCGTGGCTCTTGGAAGTCTTATTGCCCTCTGCTTCTCCATTGAGATTTTTATCACGGAGATCTACGGAGGCCCATTCAAGCAGTACCTGGTAGGTGGTTTTTTTTTATTCGCATATTTGTCTTATATGAAACACCCTCTAATGCTCGACGTATAGACTTTCTTGCCTACGATCCTTTTGACCGTCTTTATGCCCATTCTCACCGGCATGCTCACCAGCGTTGCTGAGAAGCTTACCGCCATGGAGAACTATGCTACTCAGGATGGTATGTTCTGCCAGCATTCGTCTTTCTGTTCTTTATGCTAATTTCTAACCCCAACCCCCTTCTACAGACCACCAGGCTGCCCTTGTCATGAAGATTTTTGTCATCAACTTCATCACATCGTACCTGCCGATCTTTTTGACGGCATTTGTCTACGTTCCCTTTGGCAAGGTGCTTGTGCCGTACCTTGATGTCTTCCAGATGACGACCCAGCGCATCACGGGCGACACCAAGACGGACCACGCTGCCCACAAAGCCGCCTTCCAGGTCAACCCGCGCCGCCTGACCCAGCAGGTCATCTACTTTACCGTTACGGCCCAGATTGTCAACTTCCTCACCGAGGCGATTGTTCCCTATGTCAAGCGCCGCGTCTTCAAGGCTGTCAAGACGGCGTCGGAAGAGTACAAGTCGCGCGGCGCTGCCGCTGCTGCTGGCCCGAATAGCATCAAGGACACTCCCGAGGAGGCCGAGTTCCTTGAGCGGGTGCGCAACGAGGCCAGCCTCGATGTCTACGACGTGACGATTGACTACCGCGAGATGGTGATCCAGTTTGGCTACCTGTCGCTGTTTTCGGTCATCTGGCCGCTGACGGCCTGCTCATTCCTCGTCAACAACTGGGTCGAGGCGCGCTCGGATACGATGAAGATTACCATGAACAGCCAGCGCCCCATTCCTTGGCGCAGCGACTCGATTGGTCCCTGGCTGACGTCGCTCGGTTTCCTTTCGTGGCTCGGCAGCCTGACGAGCGCAGCCATCGTCTACCTCTTTAGCTGCAACACGTTTGGCGCCGACCAGTCGCCCTGGGACATTCGCGCATGGGCTCTGCTGTTGACGATTATCTTTGCGGAGCAGTCGTACCATGCCGTCCGCATGGTGGTGCGCTATGCCGTCAAGAAGCTCGACAGCCCCGGCCTGCAAAAGGAGCGCGCCGAGCGGTTTGCCCTGCGCAAGCGCGCCCTGGCCGAGGCGCTCGGTGAGGCTGACGCGCAGCAGGCCATGGACTCGACAACGGGCAGCCTTCCCGTGCCCACGCCGGGCGAGGTTCTGCAGGACCCCATGGGCGAAAAGGCAGCCCTCTCGTCGGAAGAGAAGTGAGTTCAAAGGATGGGAAGGATACAATGGCTTGCGGATTTCTATTGCCTCCCAAGACACTAACACGTTTTTTTAGGTTCTGGCGTCGTCAGCAGACACCGGCTGAGTCTGTCCAGGTCGGCCGGTCATTGATGGCAGAGGTGAGTTCTTGTGGTTTTCTTTATCCATGATACGGCAACGTATGACCAATTCATGTTTGCTAACTGGTCTAGTTTGCCGAGCTGGCCAAGACCAAGCCGGCCACACCAGCAGCGCCGTCACCAGCAGCCAAGGCGGAGTAAACAAACACTAAAAGAGAAGGGTTTGGAAACAAGAGAGAGGGGGGGGGGGGTAGAGAGGGGACAATGATATTTGGCAGGAGACCCGACCACATGGGGAGTCCAGAGACCAGATGATCTGTCGGTTTTGTATACCAGGTAGGTACTGAGGAGTTGCAACGTAGGTGTTTTTTTTTTGGCTTAATGCGCATTCATGTATTTGGCTTGGCTTTTACGCCTCTCTGCTTTCCGAGTTCCGCGGCCCGTGTTCCACTTCGATTCCGCTTTCCATTACCATTTCGTATTTCGTGCTTCCAGTACTTTTTTCGAAGATAAGCTCAGTCGCGTCAGGAAATTGAAGCACGTGCCCCCCTTCTAGAAGCATACGGGGTATGTATGTCGATCCAGGGGGGACATCACAGGAAACCCAGCAATGACGTATTACTCGGTGTTGGCGATCGCAGAAAGCAAAAGGCCATGTGTGAAAGTGTAGAAAGTACCAGGGTTTTAGCCTCGTGACAGTTTGGCGAAAGCAACGGCGCCAGATGGGTGCCATAGTATGGGCAAGGCGTATTTTTGGAGGAGCAGCTTTACCCCCTTTTCTTGTGCGTTTTTGAATTACGAGTTCGTACGGTTCCTCCCGGCGGGGTAGGTAACTCAATACGGAGTAAAGACAGATGGGTACTTTTGCGTTGTAGCTTTCTCCGTGGATTCTCGACAGCTGCCAGTGGATGTTACTGCTCCAGCGATGTCGCAAGCGCCACGGGACAGTGGCCGGCCCCATTTAGATAGACCCACTTCTCCCCCCAGAGGGCTTGGCAGCTCTTGCCTGCCAAAAGAGGTTATTTGCTATCAACCAATAGAATTGCAGGACTCATACGCGTGCTCACTTCACCTCGTCCCAAGGGCTTTTCCAAAAGGCACCTCCAAAGGGGGGGATGTGAGGCTGAGCCTCGCACCGTTTACCGTTGGAATAAAGAGGGAAAGCAGAGGGGTTTTGAGGGCAGGAAGAGAAGTCGTTGCTTGTCCGCACGTCATTTTTCTATTCCAAAAATTCAATAGGTAGGTCAAAATGGCAGCCGGGAGCAAAGCCGCGCCCCTTGTGGTCATTGACCATACGAGCATTGGATATTGGAAGCACAGCCTCGCATAGGTAAAAAGGGGGAGATGGGATGCGGCTTTTCCTGGATTGCGCATTTGCAGGAGCGACACTTTGTCTCCGTACTATGTGCAAAACGCAGCTGATCGTATTGGATGCTGCCCTTTCTCGGGTCCCACTGCACCATCTTTGCCATTGTCCTTTTTATTGTTGTTTTTGCTTTTTGCGCGTGGTGCTGCTGGCGTCGAAGTGCTCTTTGGTGTTCACAGCACGGCAGACTGGGCGGTGCGCTGTGAGAGCCGCTGGAAGTTAATTATCCGATGTTGATAGGATATGCATCCAATGAAAACCGATATAGCTGGTCCTTTTTCATGCCAAAGCGAGGCTCGGGAAGCCACCAAGCAGTTCCAAGAAGCTCCAAGCACAGAGGTGCTCCTTGAACTTCTGCGGCACGCGACAGTCCCCTCGAGCCGGCCACCCCCCCCCCCCTCCCCCCCTCTTTTCGGTCGCGCACGCCGTCTCACTTCAGACGCGCCACAAATGCAACAATGTGACACTTGTGCGCAATATCAGTGCGATAGTTTGTTTGATAGGCGTACTGCCAAGTGTTATTGCATGCCTGGAGAACGTGCTCGTATAGAGCATGAGAAGTTCTACTCCGTAGGTGTTCTCCTCATAGAGCGCCGTAGAATATCTAGGGCAAAGAATCAGGTGTGGAGAGGCACCGAAAGGCAGCTTGACGGGCAAGGAACAGGAAAATAAAAGGATAAAGTGAGAATAAAAATAGGTATCCAAAGTAGGCAGTATGGAGAATGTGCATGGCAGACAAGGATGCCTGCCGAGACTGACAAGGGCTTTCCCAGGGCTCCCAGGGCTCCCAGGGCACCTAGGACTTCCCAAGGACTCACCTCTCCACCCTGGGCACCTAGGACTGCCTAGCCGAGCCCCTCTCTTGCGCCTCTTCGAATGGCATCGCGGTGCCGTGTGCCGTGTGGACCACGGATCGAGGCCCGTGTCCCAGATGCGACAGAAAACAGATAAAGGCGCAAATGCGGCTTCGGCATATCTGCTTTGCACTCACCGAGTCGACAGCCTTGATGGGATGCAGATTATCGACGGGCATGACGATCAAGGTGACGCACGCGCTGCAAGAACTGGCAAGTAAGGTCATGGGCAAACAGAAGCTGTAGAAGCCATCCCAGCTCAAAGAAGCAAATAAAATTGGGGTGTGGCCAAGCAAGAGTGTCGAATGGGGATTGGTGTGGTCGATAAAGCAGGTGCCGCCTTCCCTTGGCTGCTGCCCCAATGCATGCTCTTTCCTTGCGTTTTGCCAAAGTACTCTTGTACAATGCCCACACGGAGCGGGCATGAACCCGACCTGCGCTCTCTCCTGCAGCCCTGCTCTATTGCTCTTTACTTCTCTTTTATTTTCCTCCCTCTTCCGCACATATCGCGCCTTCAACTTCCCGATCTCGAAACCATCATTGCGCCTTCCTCCTACTTTAATCTACTCTCGGTCGTTGCTTCCTTGTCCGTCAACAACACATACCTACTTTAACACCCCGTCCTAGCGTCAGTGCCACTTCAACGCTCAGATACGGACCCTCCCCCGCGCCTGCGGTTTCTAGCTACAACACCACACGCAACTGCCTCAACGTCCCCCAGCGCTCCTTCCTGCTCAGATAACCGCCAGGTTTTAAAACGGAAGGTGTAAAACGCTTTAATTCAAATAAAAAAAAAAGAAAGAAATAAGAAGGTGCACACTGGGGATAAGAAGGGTGTTTTAAACAGCTCCCACTCCTGCACCTTTTTTTTTTAAAAAAAAAATCCCCTACGTCCTCTTCCGCGATCGGCATCCCAATTTGGGTGACAACCTGCAAATACCACTGCAACTTATCCCATCCACTACCTACCTACCTACCTAGGTATACAGGGACCGGACGTCGTCCTTGCTGGAAGCAGATCACTTCTGCTCCTGCAGCACTATGGACGACGCCATCCATCTCCTCCTGCTCAACCCCTTTACGGAGCTTGTCGCCAAAGCCCAAGATGCCATCTCCAACGGCCAGGCAGCGGGCAATGCCGATCTTGTCAAGGCCGGCCAGAGCCTGCTGAAGGAGGGCGAGCGCGCGTGCAAGGCCATCGACTCGATTGCCAAGCGCCAGCTGGCCCTCTACGGCGACAACTTTGTCAAGGCCATCCGTGATCATGGTGAGTTTCACAAAGGCCGTGCTTTTCCTTGTATTTGTCCTGCTTCTTTGCTCTTTGCTCTTTGCCTCTTTGCTAGCAATGCTAACAACATCCCAGATATCATCGCCTCTCATTTTGACGCCCTCAACGACCTTGTCTACGTCTTTGATGATTACACCGAGGCCGACAGCTTCGAGCCCGACAAGTTCAAGGAGCTCAGCAGGTGCGCCCAACAGACAGCCATGAGCATCTCGTCGCTTCTGAGACGCATGAAGCTCGAGGCACCCGCTGCACAGCCCAACACGTCGACACCGCCCACGCCGATGATGTCGCCCACCTCGCCATTCATGACGGGCGTGACCCGCATCAACAGTCTGGACGTCAAGGGCCAAGGTGCCGGCACTCCGGGCAGCTTCAGCCTCGCCTCTGGACGGAGCAATACCCTGGCGGATGAGATGATGCTCCCAATGGCGGCAGCAAGCCAGCCAGACGATGCAGCGTCCTTGACGGGTGTTCAACGAGCGCCCAGCGTCGGGTCGGTCCACAGTCACCACAGCCTTCATAGCCAGCCGCAAGATCAGAACGCAAGCTCGACACCTCCCATCAACATGGCCCGTCTCTCCATTGCCTCGTCGGTTGCCTCTGGAAATCTCCCCTCCATTTCTGAACCACCTGCACAGATGGCACCGCCACCACAACCACCCTCGGCACCCCTCGCCAACCCTTGGCTCGTTGGTTCTCGGCCCTCCGTTGGCACCATCTTGGAAGCCCACGAAGGGGACGATTCCACGCAAGTGTTGGAAGACGGCAACAGCCGCGACAGCGCCAGCGAGGCACAGCGACTTGCAGCTGAAATTGAAGCCCTCGAACGCCGCCGCCGCATCTCCGTCCTTCCTGACCCCATAGTCCAGTCCCCATCATCAGCAGCACGCCGACTTGACGAGGGCGTTGATGCGTGGAATCTGCGCGCCGATGCGCCCGACGGCCGACGCTCGCGTGCGTCGACGAACCCTTCCCCCCGGACAGACCCCTCTCATCCCGAGCCCGTCCAGTCAAATGCCGTCACCGTCCCGGTTATGTCGGCAACATGGTCACTACCATCGCAGCAGCAGCAGCAGCAGCAGCAGCAACAACAACAAAATTACATATTGTCTCAACAACAGGGTCCGTCCGTCTCAGAGCAGCAGATGAATATGGCCTCCCCTCGCCAGTCACAGATCAGCACCATCACTACGTCTACAGCAAGCTCGGCTTCGAGGTTCAGCTTTGAGATGTCGCATGCCAACCACGGCTCCGGCAGCCAAACACGCGAGAGTGTGGTGTCTACCGTCAGCCCCATGGTGCGCCCTGTGCAGACACCCGTCTCGCCGGCCGATGACCAGCAGCCGCAAATGTTCGCCTCGTTTGCGAGAAACGGCCAGTCGCCCATGCTCGTGCCTCAACCGGCCCCTCTGGCTAACCCGGCCCCGCTGTCGCTCGACAGACCATCATCCATCAATGAGTCGGAGGCACCAGAGGCCGTTCAGCCGGACGAACTACACGCAGCTTCAGCCCCTGCAGTCTCGGATGGGTCAATCTCGTCAGAAGCTCCCGCGCCACCGATTGTGCCCATGTCACCGGTAGAGCCGGCCGGCGAGCTGCCTGGTCTTGAAGTCATTCAACCAACAATGCCGGTTGATGATGGCTTGATCCCCGTCGAGGACGCGGCTCAACCAGCATCCGCACAGAAGAAGAAACGGATGGACCAGGATAGCCCCATCGCAGAGAACTGCAAGATCGGATCGGATAGCTCGTTCCATCTCCTTCGAGGCTTTTGTGAGGGCGCCATGGAGGTGCAGCGCGGCAATGCCGGTGTGAAGCAGATCAAGAAACTGGTAAGCCATCCTCCCGTCGTTTTAGATACCTTTAGACACCTTGTACATTCTACTAACCCTTTAGTCCCAATATGGCGCAGGAGCGTATGCCGCCAAGTGCACACATTGCCTCTTTGAACTTCCGTGGCTGGAGGTTGAAAAGGACCGCCAAAACCTTTGTAAGTATTCATAATCTGCATCGAGTTTTTCAGGTTGTTTTCCTGCATGGGCCCCTTTACTGACACCTGGAACAACGAGTAGCTGGCGCAAATTACCGCTTGAACAATATTGGCTTTCGTCTTCGGTACCTGTCCAAGAGCCACCTTCCTGTCAAACATGTCGAGGAGCCACTGTACGCATGTCTGTTCTGTCTGCACGAGGGCCGGACGGTGGAGGAAAGTGATGCAACCGTTTTTTTCAGCCAGGGCCAGCTGTTTGCGCACCTGTCGCGCCACTCGCGGCCGCTGCCGAATGTGCCCGGTCTGACGGTCATCGAGGGCCCTGAGCGGCCCATTGAGAACCGCAATAACTATGATCTCCATTTCATGGCACCAAAAGTGTCGTCGGAGCTCGACGGTATCCGCCGCGAAGTCATGCAGCTGCCAACGGCCAATGCCACAGAGACGTTCCGCAAGTCGCACGGTTCGCTGCGGCGGCCGTACGACGGCGTCTTCCCGATGCAATTCCCCATCGGTGCCAAGATTGTCGGCATCGAGTTCCCAGCACGGTACAAGGGCGAATGGGGTGTTGGATGGTACGACAATATGCGTGCGCCCTTCCCCGTCGACTGCGTCCGGCTCAACCCGCCGCCGCGCAAGGAGATCCAGGCCAATGCCACGAGCGGGCTGCGGGCGACGGTACGGTGGCGGTGGGGATCCGGCAGTGCATACCGCAACACGGAGTGGCTGCGTCTCGACAAGGGTGACACGGTGACCAACATTACGTGGTCGCACCCTACACACTGGTGCTGGGCCGGCACGAACTCCCGCGGCAAATGGGGATATTTCCCACAGTCGCACATTGAGCCCAACTCGGTGCGCGAGCCAACCCAGACGTCCGACAACAGCAGCGTATACAGCCAGGAGCGCAAGTCTGGCCTGCTCTCGCGGTTTCGCAGCTCGTCGAACCACAACCACGAACCGCCAACAAGGCGACCGACAAGCATTACCGGGTCGTCAGCCTCGCCTAGTCGCTGATCCTTGGTGTCTTACGACGACTTACGAATATGGACAACCTTCTCTTTTGGGGAATTGTTTTGGGGGGTTATTACCCATTTAAATAAGCTCCATTTTTGGGGGGACCCTCCATACTTTTCTTGGTTTCATTTTTCCCCTTACCTTACCTACACTTTTGATATCCGTTTTTCTTTTTCTTTTTATTCCATTCCACCGTGGCATAGACTTTTCGTCGTTCCATTTATACTTGTGATACCTTTCGGTGTCTTGGACCTACCAAGCCCGAGGTATCTCCACCACTTAAGCACTTTGATTCTGTCGCTTTTTTGCCTATATTATTTATACCCATTATATATACCTATATTGTTTATTTAAAAACTACAGGTTATTTATTTTCACACTCTTTTCCCCTTTATTTTTACTTGCAGCACTGCTCTTGGTCGTCGTCACTGCATAATTCCCATCGAGTACCGTCATTTTTCGGCCGTCATCGACTAACAGGGAAATCTTTCCCGGTCCGGTATAGTGCTCGGCAAGTCGCAGCTGTCTCGGTTTCTTCGCCGCTACCGGGTCATTCTCCAAACTTGTCTGAGCTGTCATTGGTCCACCTACCATTGGTCCTCTTTCAGACAAGGGGGACGGTCTCCAGCGACGCCCCATCTCCAACCCCGCAAAAAGCCAAATACCATAAAAATACCAAGGGTCAAAAGAGGCAAAAATCGCACAGTCGCTGCAAAGAGGAGCGAAGGCCCCCTTGTGTCCGGGGCAATTCCAGACTAGCCAAGTCACTCTCGCCAGCCTCTCCAGCCTCTCTCCACATTGGTTTTTTGGAGTTTCTCCTACATTTCACATAAGCTCCTGCATACTGCAAGCATTTCCAAGGAGTTTGGTCCCAGACCTCTTTCTCTTTTTCGTTCGTCTTTTCTTATTCGTCTTTTTGCTTCTCCTATCCGCATTCCCCTTTCTAGATATATCTAGATACACGGCCAGCATTACACAGCCAGCATTTTCATCACCTAATACCTTACACAACACACACACACACACTTCACACAATGGGTCTGAGCGCAAAAGAAATTGCCCAGCACAACGACCGCAAGTCGTGCTGGGTCATTGTGCAGGGCAAGGTCTACGATGTGACCGAGTTTTTGCCGGAGCACCCCGGCGGCGAGAAGATTATTCTCAAGTATGCCGGCCGCGATGCGACGGCGGCCTTTGAGCCGGTCCACCCGCCGGACACTCTCGACAAGTACCTGGACAAGTCCAAGCACCTCGGCCCTGTCGCCGACATGCACGCTGTTGTGGCGGCCGAGAAGAACCGTGTTCGCACGCCCGAGGAGGAGGCCGAGGCAGCCGAGGATGCAGCGATCGCCGAAGCGCGCAAGAGCATGCCTCCCGTGGAGAGCTGCTACAACCTGCTCGACTTTGAGGCCGTGGCGCAGCGTGTGATGAAGCGCGGTGCGTGGGCCTACTATTCGAGTGCGGCCGACGACGAGATCTCGCTTCGCGAGAACCACGCAGCCTTCCAGCGCGTGTGGTTCCGGCCTCGCGTTCTGGTGGACGTGGAGCGCATTGATCTGTCGACGCGGATGCTGGGCACCAAGGTGTCGGCGCCGTTTTACGTGACGGCGACGGCGCTGGGCCGTCTGGGCCACCCCGACGGCGAGACGTGCCTGACCAAGGCTGCATCGAAGCACGATGTGGTGCAGATGATTCCGACGCTGGCGTCGTGCTCGTTTGACGAGATTATCGATGCGGCCGAGGGACCCGGCAGCCCGACGCAGTGGCTGCAGCTGTACGTCAACAAGGACCGCGAGATTACGCGCAAGATTATCCAGCACGCCGAGGCGCGCGGCTGCCGCGCGCTCTTTATCACGGTGGACGCGCCGCAGCTAGGCCGTCGCGAGAAGGACATGCGGGCCAAGGCGACGGCGCTGGGCGACGGCGGCAGTGCGGTGCAAAAGAAGGAGGGCCACGAGACGGACAACACGCAGGGCGCGGCACGGGCGATCAGCAGCTTTATCGACCCGAGCCTGAGCTGGGCGGACCTGCCGTGGTTCCGGTCGGTGACGAAGCTGCCGATCATTCTCAAGGGCGTGCAGCGCGTGGACGATGTTGTGCGGGCGGCCGAGTGCGGGCTGGTGGACGGCGTGGTGCTGTCGAACCACGGCGGCCGGCAGCTTGATTTTGCGCCGTCGAGTCTCGAGGTGCTGGCGGAGGCGATGCCGATCCTGCGGGAGCGCGGCCTGGACAAGCGCATCGAGGTGTACATTGACGGCGGTCTGCGCCGCGCGACGGACATTCTCAAGGCGCTGTGCCTGGGCGCCAAGGGCGTGGGCATTGGCCGGCCGTTCCTGTGGGCCATGTCGGCGTACGGCGTGCCTGGCGTGGTGCGGGCGATGCAGCTGCTCAAGGACGAGCTGGAGATGGACATGCGTCTCCTGGGCGCGCGGACGATTGACGAGCTGAGTCCCGATCTGGTGGACACGCGGTCGCTTGGTCTGCACAGCAATGGCGTTCCTCGCGACCACCTGTCGCACGCAGCCTACGACCCTCTGCAGACGCCGGCACAGAAGAGCAAGCTGTAAGAAGTGGGAGGATGGAAAGATGAGGAATATATATGATGGGCCATGTATCATACGTTTTTACATCTGATTTGTATAGAAGAACGTTGTCATTTCTGTATCATTTCTTTTTTTCTTTACATTTCGAATATATGATTGTTTTTTATCACGAGGTATAAAATCAACAAGGCTGTCTATAGGTATGATGGATGCAGAGTACATGCTGGCGGTAGAGGGAGAGAGGGAGAAAGAGAGATTAATGGAATGCCGCAATATGCGCGTTGGTAAATGGGTGATGCAAGAAGTAGATGAGAAAGGTAGAAGGCTGCTAAGCGGAATCTATGCTGGGAAAAGGAAAGTGAAAAGAATGAGTAGAACAAGAGGAAAACTATTAAGACAGGCTGTGCATCCGGTGCTTATTTTATAGTAAAAAAGTACCTTTGCCACTTTACAGAACGATGGGGTACTTCTTGCGGAGAATACCGCCGTAGCGGTAGATGAGGAGCGGGACGGGGATGAGGGCGATGCAGAGGAAGCCGAGAAGGCTGTTGCCCCAGCCGATGCCGAGGGAGCTGTACATGGCGGGGCCGGCGAGGGGGAGGAAGGCGGCGACAATGGAGCGGAGGACGGAGAAGCCGGCGTTGGCGCTGGCGGCATAGTGGCCGTAGGCGTCAATGACCCAGGCCTGCGAGGGCTGCCAGATACCGACGACGGAGGCGGCGTAGGGGACGATGCCGAGAACCGTCACGAACCACTATAGAGTTAGAAGGAAAAATAGAAAGGAGGAGAGAGCGAGAGAGAGAAGGGGTGCAATGTGCTCTTTACTTACAAAAACTTGCTTGTCGGCCGCCCAGCCGTACCAGAAAAAGGTGATGGGAAGGCAGCAGGCGTAGTAGATGCAGTAGACGAGACGCATTTCAGGCTCGTAGACGCCATTGTTCTTTGCAGTGAGGCGCTTGATGCTCTTGTCGGAGAACTTGCCAAAGGCGGAGAGGCCGATGGCGAAGCCGACGCCGATGGCGATATAAACGAGGCCGGTGATGCCGGTGCTCCAGCCGTAGCCCTCCTGGAAGACCATGGGGATGGTGTTGAAGAGCAGGTAGAGCACGCCGTAGGCAAAGGCGATGTAGAGGGAGAGCAGGGCGAGGATGGGCGACTTGACGAGCATGAGGATGGGGCGGACGAGGCCGCTGCGCAGGGCCTGGCCGGTGGACGGACGGGGCTTGGTAGGGTCCTCGTAGCCGCTGCGCAGATCGGTGCGGCCGAGCTCCTTGCTGAGACGGGCGACCTTGCGGTTGATCAGCACGTGGTAGCCCGTCTCGGTCGAGAGGATGGCCAGGACCAGGGTGATGATGGTGCCGGCAATGAGGACGACCCAAAAGTCCCAGCGCCAGCCGATGGTCTCGGCGATCCAGGCGCCGGCGATGGGGCCGATGGAGGGGCCGACGAGGGGGCCGATGCCCCAGATGGAGAGGGCGAGGCCGCGCTCCTCGAGTGCAAACAGGTCAAAGATGATGGGGGCGCCGAGGGTCATGGTGGCGCTGCCGCCGACACCAGCAAAAAAACGGAAAGCCGTCAGCGAGGCCAGGCTAGGGGCCAGGGCGCAACCAATCTGCCAGACGCAGAAGAAGAGGTTGGACAGGGTGAGGATGATCTTGCGGCCATAGATTTCAGACAGACCAGCGAGGACTATTTGAGATGTTAGCAAAAAGCAGTGGAAGTGTGGAGGTGTGGAAGAAAATAAATATGTAAGGACGGGGGGCGATTCATGGAAGCAAGAAAAAAGAAAAAAAAGGACGTACACAAAGGTCCCACGGCATAACCCCTGACGTTGTTAGTAGGCGTTTATCAAGGATAAAAAAAAAAGAAACGACTACAACACTTACAAGAGGTAGATGGACACGGCAAGAGAACCAAGGGTCAGGCTGTCGTTGTGCAGGTCCTTGCCCAAGTCCTCGATGCCGGGCGCGAGAATAGACGAGGCAAAGGGCGTCATGAAAGTCATGAGAGCGAGGAAGCCAATGGCCAGCCACTTGCGACGAGGCGAGAAGTTGCGCGGCATGGCGGGGTCATCGAGCGAGTCCCAGCCGACGATGCCATGGTCGAGATCCATGAGGGGGAAGAGGGGGTTGGCCGAGGGGGTCTCTATGGTGTTCTTCTTTTCCAGGGGCGCACTGGTCGATTCTTGAATGTCGGACAAGTCATGGTCCGTGTTGGCGCTGGTCTCCTTGTCGATGGCGGTGTTGGTGTCGAGGCCCGACTCCTGGTCAGCGCCGAGGCCCAGGCCCTTTTCGAGGACGTTCGGGTCGACATCTGTTACACTGGCGGCACTGTCGTTGGACGCCATTTTTTCCCTGGTGTTCTTGTTGTGATGTTGATATGGAATGTTGCTGTTGTCTGTTGTCTTGTAGGGCTGGTTTGAATATCAAAGAAAAAGGGGGTGGAATAAAAAGACAAGGGATGTGCGAAATATATACTAAATATACTAAATAATGGAAAGAAGTTTGTGAACGCCCAACTCTCATGGAATCTATCACACTGAAAAGAGAAAGAGCAACACGGAACTCGGCAGAAAGCAAATTATGCACAAGTCCAGTGTCGCTTTCTGTTTCGTAGGAAAAATATGGCCAAGAACGCGGAGCCAACGCCTAGGGTGCGGAGGTAGTCCGACGTATCTCCCACAAGCCGCTAGAGAGCGGCAGCGGAGAGCAGGGGTGTTAGTGTGTATGCACGACCTGTCATTCACTCTTTTTGGTAGGGTTACAGCGTAGGATGGGTTTCTTTTTTTCAATTTACTGTTTTTTATTTTTCTTTTTTTCTTTTCTTTTTTCATTTCTTGGCGTTTGAATTACGCAGTCTCTCAGCAGGGTCCAGGGGGGGAATTGGTTATTCCGGGTTGGGAACCTTCTATTACGCTGCTGGAAGAAAGCGTAGGTAGTTGTGCAAGAAGCCTATGTTTTACATAATGCGCCTCACCCTTGCATAGGTACATACATGTACGTACTCCCCTACCGTCGGGGAAAATAGATCCTACGCTGTCTTTTGAGCGACAAATGGGAGCACGCGAGAAAAGGCGATACAGCGTAAAATTCTACGAGAACATGCTCACCGGGCACCGTACCATACCGGGCACGGACATATACGAGAAAAGAGAGAGATCTGCAAAAGAGAGCGCATTTCATAATGTCGGGTTCTGTGACATAGCAAATACAGTTGTTGCATAGCCGTAGGAACAATTTACGTTCACTCGGATCAAAGAGGTGAAGAATGGCAGGGGATGCAAATGTAGAACATAGGGTCTATGTGCACAAGTTTCACAAACGAGAAAGGAGGAGGAATAAAAAATAAAAAATAAAAAAATAAACACCCATAGAAAATGGGAGAAAGAAATCCCAGAGGATGATCACACAGCATACACATGAACACCATGGAAACTTTACGCAAACGCGTGGCCAAACACATGGCAACCAAAAGGCGCCATTGTCAATTTCGCCAGTGCAACGTTTGACAGCGCTAGATCAAGGTTGGTCGAATAGTTGGACTCGCTACATATTGGCACACGGCAGACACTCTACGACAAAACGGGGCAAACGGCCAATGCGACGTCCAAGTTGCAGAGTCAAAACATGGCGTGTTGGGAAATATGCTCACTTGCTTTACAGATCCTTACAATTTTTTTTTACAGAGCCCTCTTTTTATTCTCCATTTTATTATTCATTTTTCATTCATTCCTTTTTATTTACGAAATACTACATCGATCGATCTTTGACTAAAAAGTACAATGTATGTGTACCTCCTTCCGAGAACAAATGTAAAATGTATGGGGCTCAGCCGTCAGCGACGGACTTAGTCCCGCCGTAATAGCGGTCGGGCCCGGACATTTGGCATAACTTGCACAATATTTACGCTGAATCATACGGCGTCTTCGGCGCCGCCATTTTGTCCGTGCGGCGTTTACGAGTACCTGCCTGGCATAATACTTTGCACATCTCAACTGCTCCACGAGCCCTACGTGGAAGGAGCTACCGGTCATACCGGACTCCCGTAGCTGCCCCCATTACATATACTCCGTAGATTCGTCCATCTTACACTTGTACAGAGGTACATGTACCCCGTAAAAAAAAAGTTTAAACTGACGTGAGATGGAGTCCTTCTTTCCTTCTTTGGGTGACAAAACATCATTCTATGTCCTTTTGCATGACAAAAGGGCCATGGAACACAAAAAACCCGCCGAGACTCCAAGGATTCGCAAATTTTCACCCATCTTTCATGATCTCCAGCATATCCCCCAAACAGGCTGTAATTTTTTCTCGACTGCGAACGGCTGAGGCAGTTTTCTCGGAAAATACGAGCACGGAATACATGCGCAGTTGCCCAGCTTGGCTAAGCTTTTTTTAGCGTCAAAGCCTCCAACTGTGCCCGACCATCGAAAAAGCATAAAGCTTTCCTCCTGAAAAAAAGGTCCCTGATAGCCTTGCACGTGATGTCGCGCATCGCGTATATTCACACTTTGCCCAAACGGAGTATGCAAAAGTAAAGCCGAGTTCCGCCAGACATATTTATCTTTCAATGTTGACTTTTGCATGAGTCCTCTTTTTTTGCTCTGGCTCTGCTAGACGTGCCAATCCCCCCAATACACGTTGCACACAGTGTCGATTGATTAGTCATCTGCAATTCGCCAATCGGACGCGTACAATCGCCACCGTTGTCGCTAGTTGCACTAAAAAGCCACGTCGCGCAAGGCCAAGTACCTGCGTACCTGCCTACTTTGTAACATGTTGCACAAAACAAACCGTCACGCCTCCATGGGTTTTCAGTTTTTATCAGTTTTATCAGCATCCCCGATAGCACCACAGCACCGTCCTGCTGACTGACACCCTCCAAGCTCCGCCACTTGTTTTGCATTGCTGCTGACCCGGGGCCTATTCAATCACCACACATGGCGCATCCGCCGTCGTCATCTGCAGGCGGGAGCCGTTCGTCTTCTCGGCGAACAGATCCATCATCTCCTTCCTCGTCGTCTTCTTCCCCCACCTCAGCTTCGCTGCCAGACCCTTCTTCGGCTCACCCCCCGGCACCCTCGCCCCCCTCACCCTCTGCGGCCGAAACAGCAGCCGCTGCAGCAGCCGCTGCCGTCCCCTCGACGCTCTCCAGCACCGAGACACTGAGCCTGCTCGCCGTCGCCGGCGCCGCTGCCATCATCCTCGCCAACACCGTCCGCCGTGACGATGGTGCCCCCCTGACGGCCTCGCTCGCCCTCAGCGGCCTCGCCTTTGCCGCCAGCTATGCCATGATCCGCTGGCTCGGCCCAACCTTTGTGCGCGCCGGCATCAAGGGCGTCGACATGAGCAAGGTCCACCGCCGCACCCTGCCCGAGTGCATGGGCGCCATCTGCGCCATTGTCTACCTGCTCGCCATCATCGTCTTCATCCCCATGCCCTTTTACAAGGACATTGTCGCTGCCACCAGCGGCGGCGGCAACCGCGACGTCGTCTTGTCCGCTGTCGATGTCGAGCGCGGCCGTCTGCTGCACCGCTTCCCGCACGCCAAGCTGGCCTCCTTTTTGTCGGCCATCATCTCGCTGCAGTCCATCACCCTGCTCGGCATCGGCGACGATCTCTTTGACATCCGCTGGCGCCACAAGTTTTTTATTCCTGCCTTTGCCGCCATCCCCATCCTCGTCGTCTACTTTGTCGACTTTGGCGTCACCTCCGTCGTCGTGCCCACCCCGCTGCAGTCCTGGCTCGGCGGCGCTGAGCTGCTCGATCTCGGCCCCCTCTACTACGTCTACATGACCGCCGTCGCCATCTTCTCCCCCAACAGCATCAACATCCTCGCCGGCATCAACGGCATCGAGGTCGGCCAGTCCGTCGTCGTCGCCTGCCTCCTCATCCTCAACGACGCCCTCTACCTCCTCGCCGGGCCCTACCCCCACCCGGCCACCGACAGCCACCTCTTTAGTCTTTACTTTCTGCTGCCCTTCCTCGGCGTCTCCCTCGCCCTCCTTCTCCACAACTGGTTCCCCGCCCGCGTCTTTGTCGGCGACACCTACTGCTACTTTGCCGGCATGGTCTTTGTCGTCGTCTCCATCCTCGGCCACTTTTCCAAGACGCTCATCCTCCTCCTCGTGCCCCAGATTGTCAACTTTGTCTACTCGGCCCCCCAGATCTTTGGCCTCGTCCCCTGCCCTCGCCACCGTCTGCCCCGCTTCGTCGCCCGCACCGGCCTCCTCGAGCCCTCCCTCACCGTTTATGTGGATGACCACGGCCACACCGTCCACCGCCAGCCTCGTCCCCCCGTCGTCTGGGCCATGCGTCTGCTCGCCCGTCTCCGCCTCATCCATCTCGTCGAGCACCCGGACCAGCCGGGCCTGCTCAAGGAGTCCTCCAACATGACCCTGCTCAACCTCTGGCTCGTCTGGCGCGGGCCCCTGCGCGAAGACCGTCTCGCCATCGAGGTTCTCGCCATGCAGGTCCTTGTCGGTCTCTTTGGCCTGCTCGTCCGCCACCGTCTTGCCCTGCTCATCTTTAAGGAGGATAACCTGGGCGCTGCCGGCTATTAATTAAAACAAAGAAAAAAAATGTGAATGAGATGATTTATCGCCATCTCTTCACTGTTCCTATACCCTTCCCCCTCTTTTTTCATTTTTGCTTTTCTTGAACTTCTTTTCTGTCTTGGGTTGGCTTTTTTTTTCCTGATCTGGTGCATATTGGAGCATGGCGTTGGCTTTTTTAGATCGTGTTATTTTTTGATTCTTGGCCATTCTCTTGTCTTTTTGTTATTGGTACACTTTGATCTTTTATCTTTGTTTTGGCCTCGTTGGGCGGCATAGATCTTGTACTTTTGCAGCCTACCTTGCAGCGAGCACAGCACAGCATGATAGCTCGAAATAGAAAGTAATGTCTACTTGTCTGGGTACTAGGTACCTATTCAAAAGCGAAAGCTGATATCCCGTCATGAATCACGGTCATTGGCAAAAGGAGGTGCACAAGAAAAAAAAGAGAGTGGTATATCAATACGTGAGCCCAAGGACTCGTCTGTCTGTGCTCTTGGGAATAAAAAAATAAAGCTAGGAAATGTTGCACCATCAGAAATGAAAAGAAAAAAGAAAGGCAAAAGCAGTAAAACCCCAGTTTCCACCTCGTATCATCCCATTTCAACGCGGCCGTCCCAGAAACAAACCCTCAAAAGAGTCGAACCCGTTTCCTTTTTTTGTCCCAGACACCCAGCTCCTCCGAGTTTTGTTCTTTTCGCAGGAGTGATAACAAAAAAAAAAAAAACGAAAACACAAACCCGAAACGCCGCCTTTAGGAGTCCCCTTAAACGACTCCTCTTCCCGTACTAAAATAAAATAAAAAAGAATAAAAAACAAAGGGGGTAAAAAGTTAAAGAATAAATAAGAGTAAGAGTAAAAAGGGTGAGGATAGGAGAACCGTGGGGAAAAAAAAGGGAAACTCCGTTGAATAACAAAGCGTGACGAGAAAAAAAGAGACAAAAGAAAACCCGAGATGAAACACCGTGCATGCAAATAGAGGAAATGCCAAATGAGGAGAGAGACGAAAAGAAAGAGATAAAGAGGCCAATGATTCCTCCAGCTGCGCCCTGCGAGCCCTAGACGGGATCGACCGAACGACGTACCTAGATTGTCGGCGTCGATGTCTTGGCTGCGGCTTCCGCAATGGCGGCGGCACTGTTGCCGGAGCTGAGGGCTGCCGGCGCCGGATGCTCGACCGGAGTGGCCGCCTCTGTGGTGGCACTCTTTGGCTCCTCGGCCAAAGGTGTTGTTGCCGGCCGTGATGCTGCACCTGCTGCCGCTGCTGCTTTCCGGCTCTTGGTGTAGTCGCTCAGGCTCAGCTTCTTCTTAATAGGACTGGGCGTTGCGACGGCCATGCCAAACGGATTGCCTGGCGACAGGACGGCGGCTGAGCTCAATGATGACGCAGACATGGGTGTTCCGCTTCCCGGTGTTGGCAGAGAACCGTCAAATGTCGGCACCTTGGGCAGCTGCACGCGCAGATCCGGCGACCTCTTTGATGCTGGTGTTTCGTTCGGCGCAACGGCGGCAGCAGAAGCAACAGACGTCGCAGCAGCCTCAATCTTGGGCGGCAGCATCTCAGACGATGAGCCGGGGCGGGATGTGGTAGCAGCTGAGCTAGCAGGTTCCGAGGGCGCATCCGTCATGTCAATGTCTTCCTTGACGGGCACAGCCGCTGGGGCAGCAGCCGGTTGAGTCGGGCTACTTGTCGTGGCTGCACCAGCATTGCCCACAGGCTGAGCTTCGCCAGCCTTGACAGCAGGAGGTGAAGCGGCACTGGCCGGCGCATCGCTCATCCGAGAACGGTAGATGGTATTCAGCAGACGTCTCGAGAGGGAGATAACGCGTCTCTTGGGCCGTGGCGTGGCTGGCTTGTCGCTGTACCAGTCTCCATCGGTAGGATCTGTCTGAACACTGGCGTCCCGGTAACCCCGCGACGGGCCAAGTGACGACTGCCTGGATGGGCTGTAGGCAGCACCACCGGCTGCCACCGGCGAGGCCATACCCATGCTGGGGTGGCTGGGCATATTCGGCGATGTTGCAGGGCTGATGGGCGATCTGGACTTGCTCCGCGACGTGGACGCGTCCACATAGTTGCGCGCCGCACCGCTGCCGTGGCTGTGGCTGCTCGCAGTGTCGTGCTCTGCCTCGTTGCCGGCGCCAGTCGACGTGCGACTGCTCTTGGACTTTTTCGCCTTCTCCGCGTGAACGTGGCCATCCGACGTCCGCTTCTTCTTCTTGGGCTGCTGCTGTTCGAGGCGGCGGAACGAGTCCTCCACCATGGCAACCTTTCTCTTGTCGCGGTCCGTCGGCTCTGTCAATATGCCGAGGGTGTCAAAAGATCCTTGGCGCGGCGCCGGCGTCATGTCGCGACTGGGCGGCTTGCTCCGCGAGCGCGAAGAGGCCTTGTCGGCATCGGGCATGTCGTCGAGATGGTTCTCGCTGGCGGCACGGCTATTGGTAGCGCGGCCAGTGCTGGTGGGCGACAGAGCCGCCTGCTTTGCCTTGCGCGAGCCCTTCTTCTTGCTCTGCGTGGTCTGAGCGGCGGCGCGGGCACTGTGTGTCTTCATAATGTAGTTGCGATAGAACCGAGAGAAGGCGCACTCGGTGCCCAAGTCGCACGCACATCCGCCATAACGAGCCAGGAGAGTGCTGATCCAGCGCCACATGTTTTCATACATCTCGTCGTCGACTTCCATGTCCTCCGTGGCGGTGCTGTTGTTATCGTCGTCGCCGAGACCAAGTAGACGGAGCATGCGTGCCTTGCTGTCGCGCGGTAGCCGGAAATCCCAGGGGATCGTGATCTGCTCGTTCGTGGCAATGGGACGATCAGAAACGAGCCAGAACCGGTATTCGGACCCGCTGGCGAGGTATGTGTCGATGACCGCGTTGGGGCGACAGCTGCGGCGGACGTAGCGCGCAGCCGAGCCCTCATTCCTGGTGTCGATGTAAAGCGGGAGGATGGGGTGGAAGAAGACGTATGGCAGTGCACAGCACAGCTCCTCGTATCGGTTGCTGGGAATTTTGCAGTAATCGTATTGGAAGCCAACCTGGCCGTTGAGTTCGAGAAGCGGCACGTCCTTACCAACCGCCTCGGACGATGTCAGGAACGTCCACTTGATGGCACGATCGCCAAAGAGACGCTTCCTGGTCTCGACGCGCGGCGGCCGCTGAATGGCGGCAATATTTGGCGGCAGGGGCTGGAAGACATCAGACATATTGTGGCCCGTCTCGCGAAGCATGCGCTCGGGCTCACGCAACCATATGGACGTGGTATTGAACACAGTCAAGCTGGCGAATGAGTTTGTTTGGACCTCCTGGAAGGGACCCTCATCGTCGCAGGGCGCCGTGCTAGCAGAGTCATACATGTCGATGCCGTCGGGGAGATCCGGTGGTGTTGTGGCCGGGCTAGGGGGGTGGCCAGGTTGCAGAGTTGCGTGCGAGGCAGAGTATGACGGGCTTCTCTTTGGGTGCGCGGCGCTCATGGACTGGCTTGCCTTGTGACCATTCTTTGACTTTTTCGCGGCGGCGCTCTGGGAGGGCTGGCGGTGGTGGCCGTTTGTGTTGTCGAGCAGAGAGAGGTGTGGTCTGCCGGAGACGTCGGAAACCGAAGTGGAGTGTCCGTTGATGTGGAGATCGCCAGGCTTTGTTCTCTCTCTCTTCTTGTGGCTGTGGCTGCTATGGCTCTTTGAGGGCGAGCGCTTTGACTTTGGCGCCGCAGCCGCAGAAGCAGCCCGTAGCCGTCTCTTTTGGAAGTCGATGGCCTGGGCAACGTCGAGGGGCCTTGGCTTGCAGTCGTGGCAGGAGTGGTCGAATTCGGGGCGTGTCGCCTCTTCGCTGTTGTTGGGATAGAAGCACTCAATGTGCTGCCAGGTGTCGCAGGACTCGCAGTAGATGGTGTTGCCGTCGTCACCGGTGAAGCCGCAGATGCACTTTATGGTGTAGGGCTCCTCCTCTGCCGCCGGTTCCGAGTCCATGGGTTCCAATTTGGGGATGGGGCCGGATAGCGCGCCATTTGATCCAATCGAAGCGGAGGCATTTGAGACTTCCGCGCCGTGCGGACCATTAGAGCCATTGGAGCCATGCTGGATGGTGGAGTGATGCGCCGAGGCGACAGAGGGGAGAGGGACGGGTGTGTAGGAGGAAAAGCCCTTTCGAGGAGGCGAGGGAGGCGAGGGCACGAGAGGGTTGAGAGGGGGGAGGGTCTGCGTGGGAAGCGCGGTCTGTGTCGACGGCGGCAGGTGCTTGTCTGTCATAATCCAATAGATGGGCCTCTCACTCGGAGGGGGGAGGAGTCCGATGGAGAGATGAAGGATTGAAAGGAGGGCTGGGGCAGTGGTTTATCTATTCGGTGGTGCTGACATGACTGTGCAAAAGGCCCAAAAGACGAAGCGAGCAGGGTAAATCGCGTCGCGGGAGTCGAATGGCTTTGTCGAGAGCGGCGAAAAAAAAGAGCAAGTGTAAGCAAGTGTTGAGTCGCCTGTGATAACGCAACCGATGAATCAACAAACAGTCGGCAGGAAGGCGAAGCTCAAGGAAGGGGGGTGCGTGGCCTTGAAAAGCTTTTTTTTGTCTCCTTTGTCCGAGAGTCGCGAATCAACCAGGACACGTTGCGGTGCGCATTCGAATGCAAGAGAAAATGACACAGCACGCGCGATGGATTGACGGTCTGCCAGGAAAAGGACGCGCGAAACAAATGGTGCGCTCGCTGTTGTCGGCGTAATGAAAAGAAGGTTCGCGATCCGGGAAGTCGGTCACCAGAGACAGCGGTCGGACAAGCGATGAAGACGGGTGTCCGAATCGAGACAACGGCCGGCCGTTCCAAAAAAAGACAATGGAAACGCGTCACAAGAGACACGGGATAAAGGGGGGCGGGTCGAGAAAGAGTTCGAGACGAGTTGTGGGAAGGAGTCTTGAAAACCGTCACGATTAGAAGTTTCGGCAATCAACAAAAAAAAACGTGGCGTCGAGGCGTGAAAGAGTCGAGGCTTTCCGTGGTCGAGGCTTGCGGGAGTCGATGCGATCGCGAAAGGGAAAGATGTGTCGCAAAGGAAAATGTAGAGTCGAGGATCAAGAAAGAATAGCCGGCCACAGAGAGAGCGAAGATGGCGGAACGAGAGTCGAGGGGTGTGAAAAGAGAAAAAGAGGCGAGAAGGAGGAGAAAGAGGAGGAGGAGGAAGGAAGAGCAAATCTCTGTGGGTGCTAGGAGGGAATGGGGGGGGGCCAAAACAGAAGGAAAGCGAAACAAGAGAGACAAAGAGAGCGCCTTCAGAAGGAAAGTGCAGGGGGGGCACCACCGCACTTTGCTAGTAGTGTGTGGTAGTAGCATGCACCGGGGGGGGAAGGGAGGGAAAGACTTGTACGGAAGGAGCGAATGGGTCGGCGGCCATAAAAGCGACCAATGGGCGATTGCAAGCACGCCCCAAAGATGCGCAGAAAAAAGTCTAACGGGGGAAGAGCGTCCCGACTAGCGCAGGTCTGCAGGTCTGGCGCGGTAGTGGTCGTGCCTTCCCCCCCTTGTTTCCGTGCTGAAATTTTAGTGCCAAATGGAAGGAGGCAAGTGGGAAAGTCTGGGAAAGCTGGGCGCGACTTGGCCCTGGTTGGGGGACATTGGGACATTGGACCATGGATGCCTGAGGCATGAAGGGTCGGGAAAGAACCACGCCAATTTGGGGCGTTTCCGGCGTACCTCGTACTCGTAAGCACCTGCCGTGCTGAGTTGTGGTCCAGATTGGGCGAAGAAGGAGCGATTGATGGGGTAAAATGCAAGCGAGCATCAAAAATTAATAAGATAAAATCCCAGAAAAAAAGATCAAGGAGAAACATCCCACCTAGTAGTTTATCAATATTGAGAGCATCGCACGGCTCGAAAAAAGAGGCGTTGCGAGATGCATGGCAAAACGTCGAGAAAGCTGCAAGAGAATGACGAGTCGACGACCAGCGACAGCAAAGGTGCAAAGGTCAAGCGACACCAACCAGCAGGGTGACGAACATTTTTTCCTTCTGGGTTTTGCTCTTCCGAACGGAAGATAAAAAAGAGGAGGATTGAAGGAGAGGGCGAGAGAGAGGGGGAGATGTGAGAGGAGTGGCGCACAGAATGCTAGCACAGCACATCTGCGCCTGCCGCAGTCGGAAGAACAATGACGCCTGGGTGCAAACGGCCTGAGGTATCAGGAATGTGATTGGCCAAGGCAGGTGCAGGCAGGGGTGGTAGACAGAGTGCGTGCAGGCAGATGAAGGAAGGAGGCGCGGCGGAGTTGGAAGGCACGACCGGCGGTGTTCGTTACAGGCTGTCCGTAGCGCTTCTGTGCCCTGTAAAATCCGGCTCGACCTCCTGAAAAAGAAAGAATGAAACGCTGCATTGATGAAATGCATACGACGTACGAGGCTGGCTGGTGGCGAGTGAAAATCTGACGGCAGCAAAGATGAGGCTCGGCCTGCACTGGGCGGTTCTGCAGGCTTTTGAAAGTTTCGCCTTTGGACGCTATGCCGTGCAGGGCAGCAGGGCAGTTGGACAGTGGTGCTACAAGTACATGCAGCGAATCCTGTGGTGACGCAGTACTTCCGATAGACCCGCTTTTATCAGTGTTGGAGTGATTCGATTGGTCGAAGCAGGCCAAGACACCAGGAGTGGCACTGTTCCCTCTCACGCCCATGACGCCAACCTCCTCGGTCTTGCCCGCCTTTCGCTCTTTCTCCTTCCAAAATCCCCCCATCATTTCGCTCGCCCGCCCTGCTGCAGGTGACTGTTTTTATCGCTCTAGCCGCCAATTATAGCTGGTTTTCCCTCCTCCCAACGGATTCCAGCGACTTCCCTCCTCGTCATCGCTCCTGCCATATTTGCCAAGTACTTTCCGACAAAGAAAACCCGCCATCAGCGTCAGAAGCCCTTTTTTTGGTTTTTCTATCACTCATCCTTTGGTTTTTTATTCTACGCACTATATTACTATTCGAAAATTCAGCGTTTATTTTGCAGTCGTCAACTCTGATCCTTTCGATCACAAATAGAGACGATTATCGTGTTGTTGTCGCCATCGCCACTTTTGTCGCCACACGATCGTCACGTCATCGGTCCAACCCATCCACCAATTTGACCATCACATTCATCTGCCATCACCACGATAAAACGAAAAAAAAAAAAGATTATGCGTCCCGCGTCGCTTCTCCTTGCTCTGGCTTCGACCGCTTCGGCGGCGACCATTCCCATGCTCAGCACCTCGTCGAGCATCGCCGGCGAGAACGAGCAGGTGCCCGGCAACTCGCCGCTCACCTTTTGCAGCGCTGACCGGTCCAAGGATGTCCTGACCATCAGCAACGTCGAGCTGTCTCCCAACCCTCCTGAGGCGTAAGTGTTTTCTTTTTATTATGATTGTTTCTCAAACGATCACACAATCGCTAACAAATGGCAGTGGCCAGGACCTTGTGATCAATGCCACGGCTGTCGTCCACGAAAAGATTGCCAAGGGCGCGTATGTCAAGCTGCAGGTCAAGTACGGCCTGATCCAGCTCATCAGCACGACGGCCGACCTGTGCGAGCAGCTCGACAATGTCGACCTCGAGTGCCCGATCGACAAGGGCCTCATCTCGCTCGTCAAGACGGTCTCGCTGCCCAATGAGATCCCTCCCGGAAAGTACACCGTCCTGGCCGATGCCTACACGGTCGACGACGAGCACATCTCGTGCCTGACGGCCACGGTCACTTTCAAGAGAAACTTTTTGAACATTGAGCTGTAGAGATGAGCGGCGCGCTGAGTCTGCTTTCTCAAACTCTTTTGCCTCGCGCTGTTCAATTGTTTGTGTCCCATCTCTTGCTTGTCCTGTTGTCTGTTTGTCTTGTTCTCTTTTTCTTTTTTTTACGCATAAAGTCAGCATGCAGCATTGCTTTATTTTTGTGTGTTTTTGTTGCTTTCTTGATATAGCCGCGTCCTCCATGTAATTGTTCTCATCATCCACTGTCTGCCATCTTTGTTGCCTTGTCCTGTCTGCGTATTCATGTCACATTTGGCAACCCTCTTTTTGTCTTTCACGCGTGGTGTTGTCTACTACTCTTCGCGGCCTCGGCCTATAGTAATGATGTAATTGTGTAATTGCACATGTAAACACATATTTCACTGAACAATTGTCTGAACAGCTGGTCATTTGAATCGTGGACCGAGAAATCAAAACACCAATGACCAAACATGACCAAAAACACACAAAGAAAATGATCTTGTCCCAGCAAACAGTAAAAAAAAGCAGTAGAGGGATCCGCCCCTCCTTTAGATTCCCCATCTTCCCTTTGGTTCCCTTTTTTTTTTGTCAAAGTTTTTTGTTTTCCTTTTTTGTTTCCCTTCTCGCTTCCGAAGCCCGTAATTTTGGTTCCCGTAGTTTTTCTGTTTTTCGCTGTTTTATATAGGAGTGGAGGAGTGGTCGACACGGCCAGACAACGCAGCAAGGCATGCTTTTTCTTTCAAAGATAGTGAGATATGTAGGGAGGAAAAAAAAGAAACAGACATTGCTCGCGTGGATATGGTCGTGATAGATCGTCTATAATGGGGTTGTGTTGTCGGTGTGTTATAAGGGTTTCAGTGCCGTCGTTTCCTCAACATCTAGTCGAGGCCGGCTGATGGCGGGAAGAGGTCTGCCGGGTTGGGTGCAGCCATCTCGCGCACGTTGAGGTCGACGTCAAAAGCAATCATCTCGGCGAGGACATCGAGGATGGGCTGTTTTTGTTAGCTGTGGTCTATTCCATAATCTCTCTTTCTCTCTCTCTCTCTCTGTTCACCCACCTTCGTCACGGTCTGGTCGTAGATGCGGATCAGGTCACCGGGGTTCGGGTAGACCTTGAGGGCCTTGTAAAAGTGAAGTGCCGACTCAACAGCGCGGGTAGCTACAAAGAGTGAAGGTTAGCAAAAAGACATAAAAGAAAAAAAAACATCCTTCAAACCCAAGAAAAACTCACGATCCTGTGCCAGAGCCTCGCCCTGAGACACCTGCTCCAGGAAAAAGGCCTCCTTCTCCTCGACCGATGACGGGAAGCCCGCGGCCTTGGCGCTCTCGACGGCCTTCTTGATCTCCTCCCGCTGCTTCACCGTCTCCTGCTGTGCCTGCTCCTTCTCGGCGCGGGCCTGCCGCCGCTCGCTTCTCCGCAGCTGCCGGCGGAACTCGGGCTGCGTACGTCTGCGGTAGTCAAAGTAGACGGCATAGGCTGAAGAGAACAAAAAAAAAACATAATGTTAGTGACCATTGTCGTACTCTGTTGCCCATTGACCTCTTGCCCCCTCTTTTCCCTGTCATTTTCCTTCCATCTCCGATATCGACGCACCGACAATGCCCGTTGCGACGGCGGCCACCGAGGCAGTGGCGATCATGGACGACTGCGACATTTTCAAAGGTATGTGTATGTGATTTTTTATTGCGGTTTGTCTGCGCTTTTTTGCCGTTTTATTCCAATCAAGCTGTGTGTCGTTTCAAGCACACAAAGCTTTTTGGTCACGCGGAACGGGGGTGAGGAGTGGACGTGGCTGGCTCGTGTGGTGCTGCTTCTCTGGGCTGACTGGGCTCAAAGTCGGGATATCTTTCGCTTGCTGCGTCTGCGGGGTCCGCTGTGCCAGGAGTGGTTTGTGTTCTCTCTGGTCTGCTTGTCTTGTCTGTTCGTCCAAAGTTGCTGCGGCTGCTTTTCCTTTCTGCCGTTTTGCTGTTCGCGATGGTGGATTAATTTCGAAATGGGAAACTGCACGAGTGCTGGGCCTCCTTTGCACCTTCCTCGGGCAGTACGAGTATATTTTTTTCACGTCTCCCTCCTTTGCCGTCCTGGAACCAAAAATGACCCATAATAATCCGGGTGGTTGTCGCGCGGGCCCCACTGATTGGCCAGTCAAGCCCGGCTGCCTTTCGCCAACGCCCCCCCGTCTAGATAGCGGCCTGCCGGCGCGGCACGTGATTCCCAGACAGCTCGAAACTGGGAAGGAGCGACTGGTGCGACAGGCGTACTCCGTGTTCCGTACGAAGCATGTATCTTGCGGAGCACACGCACCTGCAACTTTTGTAACGCCCACCTGTTTACTCCGTATTAACCCCCCTCCTACTATCATTCACGACAAGCTTCACCTCGCGACATTTCCGCTCCTGGAGGACATTGGACGACAACCACTGACAGCGACACCTTGCGCCTATTGCCAGCTGGGCCGCCCACCTGAGCGCCAGCAACACGCCTACCGAGCCGTGGCGGCCTGCTGCACCTTCACGACTTTACGACGTCACATTTCCCGACACTCTTCTCAGATCCCTCTCTCTCTCTATTCTCCCTTTCCACAGCCATTAACGACTAAGCATCTTCAATCGCTCAACGTGGCGGCAGCACCCCATCATATCGCCCAAGATGAATATGCTGTCGGAAGAGCGGCTTAAGCTGTCGCTCCGAAGCGGGTCGAAGCGCAAGAACAGGCTGGCCATCAGCGCGCCGCGACAGATCTCGGCGCCGCTGCCCAACCCCAACAACGGCATCCCTCTGCCACGCCCCGATGCTGTCAAGAAGGCTACGGGAGACTTGTTGCAGGTCAACATCCCGCCCGTGCCTCCGGTCCCTCAGCAGACGGGCGGCAAGGTGAGTCTTCTTCACTTAAACAATGGATTGGTTCCCTTGTTTTCTTGTCATGATTTTTTTTTTTTGGCCCTAACCATAACAGACTTCGGACTACATCAAACGCCGCTACTCGGCACGGATCAATGGCATGTCCAACAATGAATTTGCACCTCCTGTCCCCTCGATTCCTTCCTTCAACCAATACGAAGCTGCACGACGACCGGGAGCCGGCGGCAACAGTATTCCTGCCGGACGCAATGGCCCACCGTCTCGCGGTGGTGGCGGCAGCGGCAGTGACGGTCTGGGCGGCAGTAGTAGTGGTCCTGGTGCCATGAGCAGCAGCAGCCCAGCTGTCGGTCCAGGCGCAGTACGGCCTCCGGGCAGCTCAGGTGGCCCACCTCCCTCTGCCGGAGGCTCCGGTACCGGCTCCGGCTCCGGTTTTGTCGCTGCTCCGGGTCGTGGCGCTGATGGCGGGAGTCACGGCGCGCCGAGTGCGCCCATCCCTGTCGATGTTAAGGCTCTGCGTGATCCGCAGCTGTCACCCGAGCAGTACGTGGCGTCGATGCTGGGCGATGCGTCGGAAGAAGACATTGCCCGCTACGAGGAGACATTGCGCGACTTGAGGGCACGTGTGGCGTCAGACCTGCAGCAAAACATCTACCAGAACCGCACGCAGTTTATCAAGGTCAGCAAGGAAGCCGAAAAGCTCAAGAGTGAGATGCTCTCGCTGCGCAACCTGATGGCGGACCTCAAGATGAACACGACGGCGCTGCGCTCAGCATCGTCTACGTCGCTGTCGAATGGCCCGAACACCAACGGCAGCAGTAACAATGGTGCCGGCGGCGACGGTGTCGTTGGCCGTGATATCGGCGCCAGCTTCTCGACGGGACTGAGCAAGCGGGACAAGCGCAGCTCTGTGGCAGACCGTACGGCGCTCTGGAACTCGCAGATGCAAGCGCTGTACAAGAACGTGGAAGGTTCGCAAAAGTTTCTGCCCCTGACACCTGGACGGCACGTTGTGCAGAATGCGGGCCCGTGGATCGAGCTCGACAATGCCACGTACAAGTCGCGACGGGCCATGCAAATCTTTTTGCTCAATGACCATTTGCTTGTGGCCTCACGCAAGAAGCGGAGGACCGACGGGCCCAACAGGAACAGCACGGGTCCCATGCTGAAGCTGGTGGCGGACCGGTGCTGGCCGCTGCTGGACATTGAAGTGGTGGACATGGCCGGCTCGAGCGGCGGCGATGCTGCCGGCCCGGGCGGACCCATGTCGGCCGGAGGTTACAGCCACGGCGGCAGCGGCGGCGGCAATGGCCCTGGAGGCAATGCTGCCGTCCGGTCGAAGCTGGTGGATGCCATCATGGTGCGCGGCATGGGACAGGAGACGGTGATTTACCGGACGGAAAAGCAGGATGACCCGGAAAAGGCGGCGCTGCTGCTCAACCTGCGCAAGGTTGTGGAGGATCTGCGGCGCGGGATCCAGTCAGAGCGGGAGGCCAGCAACAAGGCCAAGGAGACGATCAACTACTTTGCGTCGCGCGATCCGGGCCTGCTGCAAAAGACGGAGCTGCTGGAGACGCTGTCGGACATCAAGGATATGCTGATCGAGGTGGACGGCAAGCAGCAGAACCTGCGGTGGGTGGAGAGCCAGATGGACGAGCTGGACATTGGGATTGCGCTGCAGCAGTTTGAGCCGTCGGTGGCGAGCGTGGAGAAGATGCAGTCGCTGGCGCGGGGCCTCAAGAACAATGCCGTGGCGCAGGACTTTATCGAGTTCAAGGTGGCCGAGCGGTCGGCACGGCTGGGCGCGCTGCTCGTGCGCGAGCTGATTGCGACGCACGGCGACCAGGCCAAGACGCGGCGCAACGTGTCGTGGCTGACGCGCCTCGGCTTCGAGGAGCGCGCGCGAGAGGCGTACCTGGAGGCGCGCAGCGACACGATCCAGGCGCGCTCGCGGCAGTGCATCTTCCAGGGCGACCTCCAGCTCTACATCTGGGAGCTGTCGTTTGTCTACTTCTCCATCATCCGCAACACGGTCAGCTGCTTCCAGAGTTGCTTCCCGCAGGCCATGATGAGCGCCTGCGTCAAGTGGGCCAAGGAGGAGGTCGAGGCCTTTAACCGCATCCTGGCGCGGCAGCTCAGCAGCACCGAGCGCGGCGGCGAAATATGGACTCAATGCATGGAACAGGCCCACGAGCATGCTCAGATGCTGGCGGATGTCGGTCTCGATTTCCGCAACCTCATCGGGCATGAGGAGCGTTCGACAGCTGCGAGCCAAATACCAGCAGGGCCTGTCGGCCTGGGGCTGTCTTGAGAGACGGGGCTTCTAAAGATGCACAGCAGGCTACATCGTCCATATTCTACGGTTCTTCTTCTATTTTTTCTGTCCTTCCTCTTTCACACTTATATCTCTTCTTTGTTTCTTTTGTTGGTCTGCCTTGCGAAGCTTGCCTCCTGTTTTGGCTTATTGTTTTTCTATGCTTTTATGAGCAAAGCTGTTGTTTTTTTTGTCATATAACGACGGCCAGGAACGAATATATTGATACCAAGAGACGAAAAATCTATAAAAGAAAACGTCCCAAGTAGATGGTAGCGGTATGCTATGTAAGAAGTGTGTACGAAGGTCATAATTACCCCCTTTGGCTTTTGTTGACATATGATGCACGTGACTCTAGCTCAAAGGTAAAGGTAGCGGTGGCGAAATGCAAAATGCAACTTATGTCGGCGCCTATACCGACCTGCTGTGGGCAGCTCTCATAGGTGTTTCGGAGCATCGCTCTGTGCTTGTCCGGCGCTAGCTTTACAGCCCCCCTCCCCTCTTTCCCCCTCTTCGGGCGCCCATCTGGCTGTGTTTTAGCTCCCTTCCCCTTGATTTCGAGTCCTATTTCCCCCCAGCGCACCTTCCCACGCACCTTCCCACGCAGCGCCCCACACTAGGTCCCTCCTTCCCTCCTTCCCTCCCTGAATCACTGGGCAATCTGTGCAGTGCCCCCCCCCCCTTCTTTTGGCCACCCTATCAGAGGCTAGGCCCAGAAGACGCCAAATCCCATCACCAATTGTGTGCCCTTTCGTTTTGCCTCCCCAGCATTCCCGCCGACCGCCTTCAAAACAATCCATCACCAGTGCACCAACGCGAAACATTCTTGGCAGCCCGATATCTTCGGCTACAATCTATTGGCATACTGTCGCCTGTGCAGCTATCACGGCGCAACACTAGAGACGATTGAGATAACGAATCGAGAGCGATACCAAAAGAGACTTTAAAGAACTCGAAAACACACGCGACCGACTCCCGAGATACCCTTTTCTGTTTATTCTTCTTTTTTTGACGACGACAACGACATCGAGAGCAATACATTGACATCTCTTTTTTCTTCCGTCTCACACCATCTTCACCTTTCTTAGACACCTCGTCCTCTTTTACCCCCCCTTCATTTTTTTTCTTCCTACACAACATGGACACAAACATGGAAGACGCCGGAATCAACCCGCCAGACATTGCCCCTACCAATCTGGAGCCGGCGACGGTGCCGACAGTCGATGGCTGGATTGAGAGTCTGATGAACTGCAAGCAGCTGTCGGAGCTGGATGTGCAGCGGCTGTGCGAGAAGGCGCGGGAGGTTCTTCAGGACGAGTCGAATGTTCAGCCGGTGGTGAGTACGCGGTAGAGGAGGGGGGACGAAGAGGACGAAGAGGACAAAACGAAGGAGGATCATGGCAACACGGTGCTAACCACCCCAAAAAGCAATGCCCCGTCACGGTCTGTGGCGATATCCACGGCCAGTTCCACGACCTGATGGAGCTCTTCAAGATTGGCGGCCCGAACCCCGACACCAACTACCTGTTCATGGGCGACTATGTCGACCGCGGCTACTGCTCGGTCGAGACGGTGACGCTGCTGGTGGCTCTCAAAATCCGGTACCCGCAACGGATCACGATTCTGCGCGGCAACCACGAGTCGCGCCAGATCACGCAGGTCTACGGCTTCTACGACGAGTGCCTGCGCAAGTACGGCAACGCCAACGTGTGGAAGTACTTTACGGACCTCTTTGACTATCTGCCGCTGACGGCGCTCATCAACAATGAGATCTTTTGTCTGCACGGCGGCCTGTCGCCGAGCATCGACACGCTCGACAACATCCGCAAACTGGACCGCATCCAGGAGGTGCCGCACGAGGGCCCCATGTGCGATCTGCTGTGGTCGGACCCGGATGACCGCTGCGGCTGGGGCATCTCGCCGCGCGGTGCCGGCTACACCTTTGGCCAGGACATCTCCGAGGCCTTTAACCACAACAACAGCCTGACGCTGATTGCCCGCGCGCATCAGTTGGTGATGGAGGGCTACAGCTGGTCCCAAGATAAGAATGTGGTGACCATCTTCTCTGGTAAGTGGGAAGTCGGGGGGTGTACTCTGTGTAGCCACTCTTTTTTTTTTTCTTTTTTTTCTCATATACTAACCGACAGCACCAAACTACTGCTACCGCTGTGGCAACCAAGCGGCGATTATGGAAATCGACGAGAACCTGAAATACATATTGTATGTCCATCCTCTGTCTCTTCGTCTCTTTCCCTTATCAAAACGTCTTTTTGACCTTTCTAACACACTCTCCAGCCTCCAGTTCGACCCGTGCCCACGGGCCGGCGAGCCCATGGTGTCTCGCCGCACGCCCGACTATTTCCTGTAAGATGCAAGAGCATCAACAAAGAAAGGGAAAAAAAGAAGGGTGTGCGGAAGACATGGAAAACGAAGACGGGGATATATGGAAAGCAGAGACCGGACACCAACGGTTCTCTCTTTCCGATGTTCTCTCTTCGTTTCATTCAGGTCTCGAGTTTAAATGTTTTTTTATACAAAGAATGACAATGTCTGTTTTGCTTGTTTTGATTAAAGCCACAATTTTGCAGTAATATTGAAAGTCGGGCAATATTGGTTGATTTTAAAGATGAATAGCAAGTAGGTAAGAAACGTGCATATATACGCCGTATATGTACGCCACATATATATCATGACATCAGAGGTAGGTAGGTACCCAAAAAAACAAAAGATGCACCCAAACGCCGAAGCCATGCATGCCCCGAATGGGCGAAATCCTAAGCAAAGAGAAAGGGACGAAAAAAAACAAACAAACAGGCACAAAAGCAGGACGAAACGTATCGAACGATGTTGCCAGTAGGCTTTTCCTAAAACCTATCGGAAAAGACAAAAAAAATTAAATGAGAAAGGAAAAAGGAGAAAGACGAATGGAAGAAAACGTATAGAAGTGAAGAAAAGAATGGAAAGGGAACCATGCTGCATCATCTGACAATGACGCAGTATTCCCCAAATAGCCCAATTAGGTAGAGGAGACAGAAAAAAGAAGAGAAAAGGAAGGGAGGAAGGATCTTTGTACCACTGTAACATGCAGGGCACGTCTTTTTTTGAATAGTTCCACAACCTTTTTTTTTCTTCTTTTTCTTTTTTCGTTGTTTTACAACGACAGCGTACGGTGGCTCTCCTTGGATCCGGGCACGCCGTTGTTCATGACTTCTGCGTCATCGAGATCGGTCGCGCTGTTGTCGGCCGCCGTGGGCGTGTTGACGCCATTGGTGTAGTGACCAGGGGCAGAAGAGCCGTTGGGAATGTGGAAGCGCTTGTCGATGCGGATGGCGGTGTAGGTGTAGACGACGATAATCTCAATGGCAAAGTTGATGCAGTAGTAGGCCGGCTTGCTGTCGTACCAGGCCGGGTCCGCCGCGGGACGCACAATGTAGGTGGTGGCCGCACGGAAACCTGCGCCAAAGGACAGCAGGGTGCTGCTGAAGAAGAGGGCGATCAGCTTGGTGCGCATGCTTCCGTAGCCAAAGTTCTCGACGGTGCCGTGATGGGGCGGGCGCGGCGGGCAGTAGAGGATCAGCAGCAGGAGAGGAATGGGCGCAAAGGCCAGGACGACCATCCACGTGGTAGCGACGAGCTGGACGCGATGGTCGGTCCAGAGAGTGTGCTTGTTCAGCGTGAAGAAGGAGTCGATGACGACGGGGATGACCATGATGAGGGAAGCGGGCACCGAGTAGAAGAAGAAGCGGAAGAAGTAGGTGCCGGGACGACTCCAGCCAAGCGTCGGACGCAGGGCGCGGAAGATGCGCTGCGTAAAGATGAGGTTGACGAGGAACAGGAGAATAACACCGGCGACGGTAAAGACCTGGGAGGCGATGGCGACATTGATATCGTGAGGACGCGAGGCCCAGACGATGCGCATGACGAGAGCGGTGATGCGGGCCATGCAGAAGCCAAACATCATGCCCGAGATGATAAACTTGTGGTTGCGCCGCAGGTTGACTTGGAGAATGGTCATGTTGAGGACAGCGCCGGTAATAAAAAAGACGAGGAGGACGGCACAGATGGGGTCATCGACCTTGGGAACAGGAGGACCGCCGAGACCAGCCGACGTAGGAGGATAAGGGGGGCCGGGCGGAGGGCCCGAGGGGGGCACAGAGCCAGAAGAAGGCTGTAGAGAGTTAGACATGAATGTAAACCATGGATGAGAGAAAGGCGGGGGAGGAAGGTAATAGAAAGAGAGAGCTTACCTGCTCAGAAGCCATGATGTCGAGAAGAAGAAAAGAATGGAATGAATAGAAGCCGAGAAGATATATATATGATAACAAGGATGACGACGAAAGAAGGCCGAGGTAAATCAAAAAAAAAATCAAAAAGGAAGAAAAAAAGAAGGAAAATCAAACAAGGGGTTAAAACCACGGTTTCACAGTTGTTTCTAACAAGTCGTCGTCAAAAACGCCACAGACGGGGAAAACGTGGACAGCCGCGTGGACGGGACTTGTATCGCCGAGTGTAGAGGGAGGCGAACGACGACAGAAAAGATGCAGAGTCGAGACGAGTAGGTATACAAGTGTGGATAGGTTGACGGTGTAGAAAAAGCCGACGTCAACAGCTTGGAGGCTCGAATCCTAGTCCCTGAGATGTCTGACAGCAAAGGGCCGACACGTCGTCATGCGAGACAGACGAGGCTTGGGGTTGCGTAGGGCGTCACAAGCAACCACGGGGCAAGAACGTCAATCAGGAGGAATGCTGGTCGGGGATGCGAGGTTGTCCTGTGTGTGTGTATGTGTGTTTTGTCTGTTTTGTCTGTTTTGGCGAGAGAGGATGTGACAAAGAAAAGTGATATTCAAAGATGAGAGAAGGAGAGAAGCAAGATCCAGCAAGGTGGGAAAAAGGAAAAGGGGGAAGGTGCTGCCTAATATATCACGAGAATGAGAGAGGAAGGCAGATTTGGAAGGAAGGTGCAAACTCCGGCGGGAAAAGGAAAGAACGTCCCATGATGGCACACTTATCTCCGCGCACAGAGCTGTGAGGGAAAGAGCACACCACCAGCTAACGAAAGCGGCAGTCGCGACCCAAGCCTGGCGTTACATGTACCTGAGATACAAATTCAAAGTACTTTGGTAGCATCGGAGTTCACGACGAATAAAACAGCGTGCACCAGCGGCAGCTGTATTGATTGTTGGCTCGATCGGTGCTCGCGCCATAGTAACCGACTTGTACGTAGTATGTATATCGCCCTGCCTTTTTTGCCATATGCTAGAGCCAAGACAACGTAAAACGGCCCCGTCAGAATGGTTACCTAACCATACAACAGCGAGTCTGCGAAGAGGGAAAAGTAAGGGCTGGAACGAGCGACAAAAAAAAGTACATGGTGCCATTGACAAAGGACGGTTGGGAGGGAGAGCCTCGTAAAACCGCCGTCATTTTTGCAATGGTTCTTGTAAACGCCGATGTACCTTTGTACCGTGCAGCCGACGAATGAGAAGGCGCGGCCGAAGGACGGCTCGCTTCCAATCGGTACGCGAAATCACCGACCGCCGACCAGGCAATGGAAGAAAACATTGTATCTTACGTATCCCCTTGGAGTCGAAAATGTTACTTTTTTTGGTGGAGTGGGTAACAACATTAGGATACTCAGCCAATGAACACTGCGCAAGCGACAAAAACATAAAATAATATGAAAGAAATAAATAAAAATCGTAAAAAAACCGTTGAAAATATAAGAAATATTAGAAGAATATAATGTCTTATAGTTTCGATTTAAAAAATTATAAAAAAAGTATAGAGATATTTCAACACAACGTAAAAATCTAGCGGTACTTTCCTTCCCACTATATTTGTATGTAGCTTTATGTACATGTGGATACTTTACAGTGATTATTAGCCAATTAAATGCAATAGCGAAAAAAGTAACATTTTCGACTCCAAGGGGATACGGAAGGTGCACTGAATACCTAGGGTCTTGGCGGAAAATAACAGATAGTACCTAGCATGTATAGATGGCAGCTAAAGGACAGCTGAATGACAGCTAAATGACAGCGCAATGACAGGCAACGCCAAGACATCGGAGGGTCGGCGAAAGAGAAATATGAGAATAAAAAAGGTGCACAAAAAAACGGGAAGAGAAATGGGATGCTTTCAAAGCATATAACGGAACGATTCTTGGGCCTTGCTCCGACCTGCCACGCCTGTTGTGCGTGGACCATTCTGGACGAGACCTGCACTCTCCCCTGACTCGTCCCGATCCTCCTCCAGATCCTCCAAGTCCTCCAGATCCTCTGGGCCCCCTGCACGCTCGCCGTTGTGGCCGTCGGCTTCGCCATCAACAAAGATGCCGTCTCCACGTTCCAGGCGCCGACGCTGCTTCACGGCATCGGCGGCATCAAGACGGCCGTTGCGCCGCTGCAGGACAGCGCGCAGAACAACGGCGAGCACGGCCACGACCAGCATGGCCGCCGTCATGGTGCGCATGCCCCGCAGGTAGAGCGGCCCGTCTGTGTCGGGATAGAGCCGCGTGCCGAGCAGGGGTCCGCACTGGCCGACCATTTGGAAAATGGCAAAGGCCGGGCCCTGGCGATGGGCGCCGCGCTGGTTGTTGAGGTTCCACGAGATGAGGAGGACGACCACGTTGAAGAAGCCGATGGCGGCCGGGAAGACGGCGAGATAGCGCAGCGGGTTCGTGCGGCCAATGACCGAGTCGCTCAGCGAGAGCACGGCATAGCCGCTGGCCGAGGCGAGGGCGTGGGTGATGAGCAGCGGGGCGCGGGCGCGCATGCGGTCCGAGAGGTGCGCCGTCAGCAGGACAATGACAAAGGCGGCGAGGTAGGGCGGCGCCGAGAGGGCCTGCGCCGAAAGGGCGTCGTGGCCCATGGCCGTCAGGATGGTCGGCAGGAAGACGGGCATGGACGAGTAGGCCATGTTGGAAAAGAAGAACATGCCTGCCGTGATGTACACGACGGGGTCACGGAGGATAGGGGGTGATGATGAGGCAGACTTCCCAGACGAAGCATGGCCACCCTCGGCATCAACATCACCACTGCCTCCCCTCTTCTCATCCATCATGCCGTCCTGCTCGAGACGCAGACGGGCAATCTTCTTTTCGCGGCGAGTGAGGTAGGTGGCCTTGTCGGGGGCATCGGGAAGCAGACGCCACGCCGCGACAGCAGCCACGATCGAGGGAAAGCCCTCGACGAGAAACAGCAGCCGCCAGGGGGCAATGGGGATCGACACGAGCCGGCCGAGCGCCATGATGGCCCATGCGAGCGACGCGGCAAACGTGGTGGCCAGCGGGGCCGCCGCGATAAACATGGCCGTGCGCATGGCCAGCTCGTCGCGGCGGAAGAACTGCGCGAGGTAGAGCGGGACGCCGGCAAAGCCCGCCTCGCCGATGCCGAGCAGCACGCGCATCACCAGCAGCCACGGGTACGACCCCGCGAGACTCTGCAGCGATGCCGCCGTGCCCCAGGCCGCCACGAGCACGCCGATGTAGATGTGCGCCGGGATGTACCGCCAGAGCAGCGCCATCCACTCAAAGGCAATGTATGTCATGTAAAAGACGCTCAGTGCCCATTCGTACCAGTCGGCCCGCGGAGGCGTCGTCTGCAGGTCCTCGTCCATGCCAGCCACGCGGGCATTTCCAATGTCTGCGGCGGGTGTTAGAGAAAAATGGCTCGTTCATATAAAAAAAACCTTTGATCACTCACTCGATCGATCCAGGAAACTGAGCATGTAGAGAAGCGCCACAAAGCCCACCACTCGCCGGTCAAACTTGCGCACCACGGCGCGCTCCTCGTCGGCCGTGAACGTCTGCTGCCGCTGCCGCTGCTGCTTCGATAGGTTGCTGTCGGTATCGCTGTCGAGAAGCGACGACACCTCGGATACTGGTCCGCCCATGTTGTCCATCTCAATGCCGTCGTCCTCTCTCCCGTCGTCCGAGTCGACCTGCTCTGGATCTTGACCTTCTTGATCTTCTTCCCGGCCGCTGCGGCTTGTCAGCGGCTGTGAATGTACAATGGCATACCTCCCCGCATCCTGTCCACTCCCCGCCAGCCGTCGGCCGGCCAGTCTGCCCATGTCTCCGCTCCCTCTTCTTCTCTTGTTCCTCTGTTTTTTTTTTTTTTGTTCTCTCTCTTTGGGTTCTTTCCTGCTCTTACTTATAAGTGTATATGTATGGGTGTATGGGTGTATGGGGTATAGGTGTCTATGTGCGTGTGTAAATGGTGTATGTGGTTATGGTTATGCGCGCGCAAAAAAGGAAAACTCGAGTGATATGACAGCGGATATACAACAGAACGGATGCCAAGAACGTATATACGAAACGGGCAAGAGCACACGAGCAAAAAAAGGAAATAAAAAAAAACAACGGGCACAACAAGAATCAAATGCACTCTTCTCCTACCCCGGAGTCAAGAGAGGGGGGCAAAGCTCGGCGATCGGCACGAGACCCAACCACGGCTGCAGGGAGAGGAAAGCGAAGACGGAGAGGATGAGCTTTTTAAAAGGCACATGAGCATGGGGTAGGAAAAAGCAAAAAAAAGGGTATGGGGGTCAGTGAGAGAGGGGGAGAGATGCAGAGGGGGAGGGAGGGGTGTGTGTGAGAGAGAGAGGGGGGGGAAGAGAGGAAGAGAGAGAGAAAGAAAGAGAGAGAGATAGATAGAGAGATGCAGAGGGAGGGGTGTGAGAGACAGAGAGAGAGAGAGACCGAATGATATTAAAAGACGCAAAATCCGATGCAACTACCGATCATGTGTCGTCGTCAAAATGGGCGAAAACGTGTTAAAGAGTCAAGCGAAAGCGGAGACGACGGACTGAGAGACCGACTGTGGATAAAATGGGGTGCAGTAGCTTAGCTGCTGAAGCGGGCACGTCTTGTGCCAGGGGGTGGGTTGCGCATCCTTCGGACCAATGAATCCTTTCCCTGGGCACAGGTGTCCGGTATTGGCTTTGCGTCAAAGCCACTGTAGCACAGGGCTGCTGCCACTTGTGGGTGCCCGTCCCGCTAGTACCCGTCCCGCTTTATCGCATACACCTTGCTAACTACATACAGCGTGCCTTGGTCTCTCCCTTTTCCTCCTTGGCCTCATGATCAACGTCATGTGGCCGTTTTCAAGTCTGTGTATGTGTTGCAGAAGACTTTTCGTCTATCCTCATCCTTCCTTTGACAAGCGAGACGTTCGCCTCATTATGGTGGCGAGTCTCTGCTGAATCGCTGCTGTCCTACAATGCACCTAATCCGTACACTGCATCTGGTCAACAGCCCCCTCTCTCTCTAGCACCTGATGCACGCTGCCCTTTCACACATCGACGTCGAGTGATATACAATTCTATAACGGCACGAGTATACAAGAAACATGAACCTTTACTACCAAAAATATAGTAGATCACAAGACAGAAATCAGATAGCCGCAAAGTACAAATAAAAATATAAGCCAGGACGCAAAAGACAAATAAGGAAAAATAAAAGGGGTGACAAAAAAAGGTTGACGGCACAAATAGGAAATGGTTCATTGGCTGCGCTGGAGAGCGGCGTCCTCTAGACTTGATGGCTTTGCAAATCGTTGGCCGAGTTGGCACGTCTCATCGAGAAAAACAACAGTGTTTTTCTGTCAAGACTGCATGTAAAATATAATCCCGGCACAGCGATTCAAGTTGCGAAGAGAAAAAAAAGAATTGAAAGGCTTTAAACAAAAAACGACAAAAAAAAGTATATGACACAAAATAAAAAAGGTCCAACAGGTCCACAGACTGAACCTCCCGAAGGGTATCGAAAATAAAATTTGGTTTTAATGAGATTTTGTTGCGTGGCGTCGCGTTGTTGTTTTTTTTTCGAAAATAAAAAGGGGGGTTGGCGGAAATATTCGAAGAGAAGCGTCAAGTGTATACGGAGTAAAAACAAGACGGAAAGCGCAAAAAAAACGTCATCTCAGCACCAAGGACGTGTCGGCGGCCAAATGTTTACACCACAAAAAAGAACTTGTTCGTGCCCAGAGCTTCTAGTTCCAGCCCAATGAGTTCTCAGCTGCAACGGGTGCCGAAATGTACGCCGTGCGGCCAGAGTTGTTCATGTTGCTGCGACCGCCGCTGCTGCCGTGGCTATCACGGCCGCTGCGGAACTCGCTCGCCACACCACCGTACGACGACGTAAAGTCGTTGCTCAGGTGAGCCGCACCGCCCATCAGCGCAGGGCTGCCCGACTGGCGCATCTCAGAGCTGATCATGCCCGAGTCGCTGCGGCGGTGGAGAGACTGCCGCTTGCGCTTGTACCGGCGGGCAATGATGAACATGGCAGTACCGTACGCAGCCGAAATGGCAACCGCACCAACAGCAATACCAGCAGTCATGCCGCGCTGCTTCGACGACTGGTCGGAGCTGTTGTCGTTCTTGAGAATGTCGCCCGAGGCGCCCTTGCCCGTGGCAGCAGCACCAGAGCCCGTGCCGGCCGGCGTGAAGTCAAGAGTCGAGCCCAGGATAATGTCAATCGCAGGGTTGATCTCCAGCGACAGGTTGTGCGGCAGGGGCTGGGGGCAGTTCCAGATGCGGGCCGTCGGGATGTGCATGTCCAGGCGCAGCTGCTGGATCAGCGACGTGGGGTACGTGCAGATCGCCAGCGTCGTCACATAGCCGAGCTCGCCGGTCGTGTCGTACGGCACAAGGCGCTGCACAACAATCTTGGACTTGTCAATGTTGCCCTCGTACGCAAGCAGCTCCGGCAGGTACTGCAGCACCTGCGCAGCAGCCTTGGGAACGTTGGCAACAAACTGGAAGTTGAGACCGTAGTTGAGCGCAATCTGGATGTTCGTCGTGTCCTCAGGGACAGGGTCGCCAGCCGTGTCGGGGGTAATCGCCTTGGGCAGGCCCGTAGGCAGACCGGTCTGGGTCGTCGTCGCAGTGGTGCCAGAAGCAACGGCCGTGTTCTGCGTAGGCTGCACGAGAATCGTAGTCGGCAGCCACGACTGAGGGTTGGCAGGAGCCAAGGGGGCCATGGACGATGAGACAGAGGCGGTGCTGCTGCTGCTGCTGCTGCTGCTGCTGCTGGAAGGAGTCTGGGCAACCTTGGAAACGGACACAGGCGTCGTCGAAGCCTCCGTGGGCGTGGCGGTCTTGGTGTGGTTGTGGGGGATCAGAGACACAACCATGGAGCCCGGAGCAGACGAGTGCGAGGGCTCTGCCGAGAAGGTGTTCGAGTCGGAGCTGTTGGACTTGATGGTGCTGATCGACGAAGGCAGGATGGAGCCAGACAGCGAGCTGGTAGGCATAACGCTGCTGCTGAAGCCAGAGCCAGTGATGCTAGCAGTCTCGGTCGACGTGGCGTTGGTCGACGAGGCGGCAGCGCTCGAGGCCGACGGCTCAAACAGGGACAGCGACAGAGACGACGGCGTGGGCAGGCTGTGGTGGCTGGCCGAGTGGGTGGGCGAGTGGTGGAAGAGCGACGACAGCGGCAGCGTGGGGAGCAGGTTGGGGATGGTCTTGTGGTGGCTGCTGCTGCTCGACGACACGCCAGTGCCGGCGGCCGTGTGGCTGATGCCGCCAGTGATGGACGACTCGGCGCTGGACGCCTCAGTGCTGGAAGAAGCAGCCGACTCGACACTGGACGACTCAACGCCAGACTTGGCCTTGGTGGGGTCCAGAATGCTGCCCAGAAGCGAGGTCAGGCCGCCGATCGGGTTGGGGAGCGGCGTGTGGGTAGACTTGGCGGTAGACGACGACTCAACCGAGGACTTGCCGGGGCCAGGAATGACAATGCCGGAAGACGAAGCCGCGGAAGAAGCCTCCTCCGACGAGGGCATGGCCGAGCTCTTGCTGTCGCTCTTGGAGCTAGCGGCCGAGCTCGAGTCGGAGCTGGAGTCGGAGCTGGAGCCAGAGCTCGAGGACGAGTGCGCAGTCGGCTTGGAGGTGGGCTTGGACGTCGTAGTCGTCTTCGCATCCGCCTCCTTGGCCGTGGTCGTGTCGGCCTTGGCAGACGACGAGGGCTTCTTGATGGGCGTAGGCGTTCCCTTGGAGGGAGGTACCACAACGGTGCTCGTAGCGATGATGACCGTCGTAATGCCGCGCTCCTCCGAAGTCGACGAGCGCTTCTGGCTCTGGGAGAGGGCGCCGTCGTCGCTGCGGCTGACCAGGTCCGAGTCCGACGCAAAGAGGTCCTCGGACGACTGGCGCTTGGAGGTGCCCGTCAGGCTGTCGCTGTCGCTCTCCTCCACGGGCAGAACAGTCATGCTGGTCGGGACGATTGTTGGTGGCGCCGGGCCGTGGGGGATGTCTTGTGTGCTGGTGGCGTTGACAAACGAGCGCTTGACCTGACGGGGGAAGTAGATGCGCGGGCGGTTCTCCTCGGCACTAACAACAGAGGCGGCTGCCGCCAGAGCGGCAACCAAGAAAGAGCTGGTATGCATGGTTGCGATGTCGTCGAGATGGCGAGATTCTGGTGAAACTGGGTCGAGTACGCTGTGGGATTGGAATCACGGAATCACGCCAGAGGCATTCGGAAAGACAGGCAACGAGTGGACGATCGGATGATCCAGCAAAAGAGAATGTAAAGGATATTTCCAAAAACTGCATGGCGATGTTAGTCGATCATTGTCTGAGAGTGATGAAGGCTGAAAAAAAAGACAGCGTTGTGGGACAGCATGATGCAGATGCAGTGTTCTGGTGGGGGGAAGGCATGGCTGGGATACGAGAAAGGGGATAGAGGCAGTATGCTGTCGAGGGCCGCCAAGCCCTGTAGATGCAGCAGAGCCAACAATGACCGGATTGGGCAGAGAGAGAGAAAAAGGGTTGCTTTCTTTCACAGCCTGTGCGCACCTGTCTTTGTGAAAGACTGGCGCGAAGAGGCTGCCCGTAAAAGGACGGACGGAAATGAATATGGCCGAAAAAGACGTTTGGCAGAGGACAATGCCCTTCCTCGCCAAAAAAAAAGAAGAAAAGATGGGACATACCAGTTGATTCGCGACGAAAAAAATCGAGGCGAAACGGTGGTAAATGAATGTGGTGACGAAATCGAATCGAGTCGTCGTTTGATCAAAAGGTAGTGAACGAGCGACGCAGGCGGCTGCGCAAAAAAAATCTTCTAAAAACCAAAAAAGGAGAAGTCGAGAGAGTGTGAGTGCTGTAGGACTTTTGTCTGTTGGACAGTTGTCAAAGAAACCAAGACGATGGCTGGAGTCGAGAATTGAGCAAAAGAAAAGGCAGGTGATGCGTTGTCGTGTAGTTGAAAAGGAATGACAGGCGTTTTGTTTTGCAAAAAGAGAATCGACAGCAGGCCTCCGGAGGTCCTGACAAGAGAAAGAATGGAAAGTAAAAGTAAAAAAGGATTGGATAGTGAGTGACTGAGGGCGAGATGCTTGAAGATCTAGAAAAGGCGATCGCGATCGAGATGGCGAGGGCGCGGAAAAGGTGAACGAGCAAGAAAGACGCAAAGGACGAGAGGAATGACACTGCTGGCTCCGAGTCGGTCGTAACGGGTCGTGATCCCCAGAAAAGAAACAACGACGCCCGTTCGGGAGGGGGGAGGAGGAATTGTCGATGTCAAGAAAGATGGCGATACGAGAAAAACAAAAACAAGGCAAAAAGGCAAATAGTGACAGAGAAAAAAGAGAGAAGGAGGGAAGGGGGGATAAGAACAGGCGGAGTAGGGGAAAAGGAGAGAACCAAAAACGAGCGAAAAGAGCGAAATAGGAAAGGGCAATGCAGGCGAGGGGGGAAACGGGAAAGAGCGTCTGGAAGAGGAGGAAAGAGGGAGTGAAATGAGCGACTGCCAAAAACACGACCAGGGTGTGTGCAGTTGGGTGGTGGTGTGGCTGTGGAACGAGGAAACCTATGAAAAAGGGAAGGAGGACGCCGAGAGAGAGATAGTGCAGCGGATGGGGCACTCTGGGTCATCGCTGCCGCTTGTGCATTGCTGCTGCTGCAGTGATGGCAGCAGCGCGCAGTCGCTCCTTCCCGTGCCCACACCCCCAGCTGGCCGCTCCAAGCAGGCTCGGGAGGGGGCATGTTGGGTGGCTCCTTCCCTCTGTTTTTTTTTTTTTTTGTGCAGGGACCGCAGGGGAAATTTTCTGGCCAGATAGGGTCTAGTGTCGACAGGGAACGTTGGAAGTGGAGACTCGTGAAAGGGAAAAATGAAGAGATGGATGCTTATGAGTACATCTGCACTGTATTTGACAGAGCATGCACTGCAAAATAATAATTATAATAAGGCATGTAAAGGGGGGGGAGGACGCATCCCTTGTGTCAGACGGGCAGCGATGTTTCTTGTGACAGTGGTGGTTTTGCGACGTGGAAATGCTCGACAAAAAAAAGAAGAAAGGGCCAAAAAAGGCCATTTTACTCATTCCTGTTCCCTCATTCGCTCCTTCCCCCAATCTTGTAAGTCAGTGTACACTTTCTTCGGGTGTCGGCAAGAAGCAGGGAGTACAGAGTGAGAGAGCGAGGCAATAGAAAGAGGAAGCGAGTGGCAATCGTCAGCCTCTTCCGTTCGGCTCCTTCTGTCGTCTACTTTTTCTGCTTTCTCTGTCATTCATCCGCTCAATTAATTTTACGAGACCTATTCCATGGCAGAGAAAAAGGAATGGAATAAAAAGAAAGAAGAAAAAAAAAAAGAAACAATACGAGTACGCAGTCGCGTCGGACAAAGAACAAAGCAATCCACTCCCCCCATCCCCATCGTCAAACTCCATCCCCTTGAATCCACATTCTGCGGTGGTTCATCCTTTTTTGCATGCCAGCCGCCACATTTCGTCAGTTCTTTAAAGATTTTAATACGCGCTAGTACCTCTCTAAAGTGCCCCTAAACAACGGGACACGCCCTGAAGCGGGACTTTTTTAGCGTGTTCTGGGACGCGCAGAGAAGGCAGAATCGTGCTAGTTTTGGGGGCACATGGGAAATTGGCCCAGGGGAGCGCCAAGGGAGAGCTGGCAAATGTACTTGTTGGATGTACCCCTTTAGCTTTTTGTGGGAGCTGGCGTTGGTGGTGCGATGGACGGGTACTTGGGTACATCGCTAGACTACAAGTATGGCGTCCCAGGCGGGAAATGAGAAATTTACAGGGGTCTCCGCTACGGCGACGCTAAGAAGCCAATGGGATGACACATGTGGATACCGGGAAGTATGCCTAATCATTTCTGGTCGTTCTATTGGTCTGAAAAGCGGGTCTCGTGTGAGTCTTACAGAAGTACCTTTCTGCTGAAGTGCACACCAAAACGATACTTTTCTTCTATTTTTAAAGCTCTTTCTCTTTCGCGAATGGCTTCGCCAATGTTGAAAGGGTCAAAGGAAGCCCTGAAAAAGGGAGGCGTCTGTCCCGTAGATGTGTGTTGGCAGCAATGGAAAGGAGTGATGCACAATACATGTACAAGATACGTAATACGGTCTATCTCACTTATGACATCTACGAGATCTTACGAGCGGTCATGCACAAAAGAAATGAAATCGATAATGTGTCAGTGGCTACAATGTATTGCTGCTGCAGGATATTGATGTGTCTTGGCCACGCGCGACGGCCAGTGCAGTCTGCAGAGACACACGTGTTGCGCGTTTTGCAGCAGCAGCCCTTTCATGCACAAACAACCAAAGGGGAAAGCGTGAGGCCTTGTGTTGTTATGCGGGAATTCGGCGCGGAGAGGGTCTGTGCCAACACGAAACTTTGTCAAACAGGAGACGTGCATACGACATGCTCCGCAGGTGCTCCGTCTGTATGAGAAATAGCACTAGCATAGCACCAGAAGGGGCAGAGGGGCCAAAAGGAGCAGAAAGACAACTGGCATGTGGCGTGCAACGGGCATAGCCACTGCTGTGGAAGCCGGTGACTCCTGCGAGAGCGAGCCATTGAGCCCCTGCTGTGTACGTTGTGTAGGTACGCTGTCTGCAGTACTCACAGCACGCTTTGACGTGGCGTGCATGGGCCATCATATCGACCGAGCTCGCCAGGAGCCTCAAGGTGCGAGAATGTATGTGTACCGCTCTGTATATGGTTTTGTGCTGGATTCGATGTACCTATACAGCCCACTATCCCCCTCGCACAACCTGGCCATCGGGCCAGACCATAGGGCCTGGTCACTCCCCGGAAATCCCTATTCCGTCGTCGTAATCTCGTTGTTCTGCGATCTGCTACCCAAAACATCAATACTCTGTAAGATACGATGTACGGAGGATGCCACGGAGGATGCCGCATATTTCAATAAAATGTAAGATACACGCATGCTGCACTTTCGAGCTCACCAACTACTCCGTATCAGTATTATGGTCCTATGATTCCCGCCAGCTCATCTTAACTCGTACAACGCCCCGCCGTCTTGGCCATGCCTCCTCGTATTGTATTTTTCATATAGAGTGATCAACTTCTCTGCCGATCCAACTCGTTTTTTCCATCCGACAACCCGCACTTTTCCGCCGTTAATTTCTGTTGTCTTTTGGTTGTTTTTTTCCTGTCTTGTGTCTTTCGTTTTTTGCTTTCTTGGCTTTTGCGGAGTCGACGTGAGACAGTAAACAGGCATAAAAAAACAACGTTCAGCGTTACGAGTGGTCGGCATCGCCGTTTGATATGGTCTTGCCAATCAGCTCATCACCGTACCCCTGTGATGAGAAATGTCTATCAAAATAATCACGATATGTAAGGCTGTCTCGCTTCGTTCGTTTTTCTTCTCTCCTTTTTTTTCTTTTTTTTTTTATTTTGATTTGTTGTTTTCCCGCATCACGTGTTTACATTCCGTCACGCAACGGCCATTGCGAGTGTGGCTGCGCTTGAACAATAGAATCTTTCTAGGCCCTGTACTCCGTACCGTACGCTGCCTGTGGATTTCATAGGCCTCCCTTTCTGTGTATCAAACGGCGGCACGTTTCACAAAAGTGTCCTATTTTTTTAGCCACTGTCGGACCATATCCGTACCCGCATACCTAGTAGAGCAGATAGGTACTCCATGCCTCATGCGCGGGGCCGGTTAGTGGAATAGTGAAAAGGTAGATGGCCTAGACGGCATCGGCCGGACGTGAAGTGGCGGCATTGGCCGATAGGTTCCGGGCCGGACACTGTCATGGAAGGGTCTGGCCAGATCAGTACCTATTGGGTTTGCGAATGTCCCTCTAGAATTGAGAGGCGTGTATCTTGTATTTTATGACAGTGTCGCCGGATGTAAGATACACGTGAGAGTTTATTGAATTTCCATTGCTTCGTATGAAAGCGTACGTGGACTTTATTTTTTATTTTTCGTAAAAAAAAAAAAAAAAAAAAAAAAAAAAAACT
>JAGKRZ010000109.1:0-62855 GCA_020002355.1 Intubia oerlemansii | reverse complement strand
GCCAACCCCCCCCCCCCCCCCCTCCTCCATCCTCCCAGAGCCCCCTTCATATTAGTTGACTCTTCTTTTTTTTTTTTTGCCTTACCATGCAGCACGCTGCCATCGAGGCTCACAACGGTCTTGGCACAGCCGGGGCCCGAAAGAGCAGGCTCCATGTCACCTTTGACATGGACCACATGGACCGCGCCATGATCTTCACGCCGTCTCAACGCTGCACCATTTCCTGCGGCACTGTCTGCATCGACCCGGCCGAGTCCAAGGTCCTGGTCATCTACAACCACCGCCTGGGCATCTGGCAGCTGCCCAAGGGCCGCAAGAACATTGACGAGGAGCTGCCCTCGGCGGCCCTGCGCGAAACCTTTGAGGAGACGGGCGTGCTTGCCGAGCTGCTCTCCCTCAAGATCTGGACGCGCTCGACAAAAGTCCGCCCCCTCGGCAACGGTAACGGCAGCACTGAGGCAGGCCCGTCTCCAGTTGCGTCGGTCACAACGGCGTCGGAAGCTGCCGCCGACGTCGACCCCAAGGTGACACGCGGCGTGCTCAACTGCGAGCCCGTCGGCATTGTCCAGTACCCTGATCTGCAGGCGGCCACGCCCGACACGCACAAGACCGTCTTTTTCTATGCTGCCCGCGGCGACTCGACGGCAGCACTGGGCCCCGGCGACCAGGACGAGAACGAGGACCTTCAGGCCGCATGGATGAAGTTTGAGGAAGCCAATAAGCAGCTCCGATTCGAGGCCGAACGCCAAGTCATGTGGAAGGTCAAGCAGGATCTGGAGCGCACTGGCATAGTGTGTGGAAAGGTTTGAAATGTGTACTGTAGATCTTGTTCGCGACAGCAGTGAATGGGATTCAAAACAAAGAGAAAAAAAAATGGCAGAAATGATTAAAAATTGGTACTTGAGGGGCAATGAAGAGAGACGAAAAATAACACCAAAAGGAAAGCAATGAATGAGAACAGTAAAAATGACACAACCTAGATAGAGGGCACGTAGGTACTGGCAAAAGTCATGATAATGGAGTCTTAAGGCGTCATAAAGTACCTAAGTAGAGAGACAAAAGAGATGAAAGATAAAATGGTATGGAATGGAAAAATGAAAAACTTTTTAAAGAAAATAAAAAAACGAAAGCAACTTTTCTATATGACAGCGGGAATAGCTAGAAGATTTTGAAAAAAAAAAAAAAAAAAAAAAAAAACAAGAAAAATGCTATCCTAGGTACCAAAGTCCAGACACCACGACGAAAATGCCCGTCTGACCTCCCCTTACTGCTTGGTCTCCTCGGCAGACAGCTCGGCGATCTCCGTGCTGGTAAAGCCCAAGAGGTACAGCAGGTCCAGCATCGACGGCTGGTTGAGGCGCACGTCGGCTTGCAGCTGGACCAGGGGCTTGGCGTGCCAGGCCACACCCAGACCCGCCGCCTCGAGCATGAGCAGGTCGTTGGCGCCGTCGCCGACGGCAATGGCCTGCCGCAGATCGACGCCCTCTTGCGCAGCAATCTGCTTGAGCAGCTCGCACTTGCGCTCGCGGCCGACAATGGCGCCCGTCACCTCGCCCGTCAGGTTGCCGTCGCTGCCAATCACGACATTGTTGGCGTGGGCGTGGTTGATGCCGAGCTGGCCGGCCAGCCAGCCCGTGAGGGGCTGGAAGCCGCCCGAGAGAACGGCCGTCTTGACGCCCAGCCGCCGCAGCGAGCGCAGCAGCTGCGGGACGCCGCTGGTGACGTCCAGACGGGCGCGCAGGCTGTCAAACATGGTGCCCGGGAGGCCGGCCAGCAGTCGCACGCGCTCGCGGAAGGCCTCGTCAAACTGCAGCTCGCCCTGCATGGCGCGGTGGGTGATGTCGGCGACCTTGGCCGACACCTCGGGCGTCATGGTCTCGGCGAGCATGTCAATGACCTCTTGCGTGATGAGCGTGCTGTCCATGTCAAAGACGACCAGGCGGGGATGCCGCCGCCACAGCGTGTCGTACTGCAGCGCCACCTCGACGCCCCATTCGCGCTCAAAGCGGTACAGCTGCTCGTGCCGCCGCAGATCGGCCAGCGCCAGAGCCGGCGCGGGGCCCAGCACCAGCTCGACAACGCGCGGCTTGGTGGCGCTGTCGAGGAAGCGGTGGCTCGCCGTCAGGTTCGAGCCGTAGCCGCTGGCATAGGCGGCCGACGATGCTGCGGCCGTTTCTGATGGCTGCGCCGGCGAAGCGGATGCCGCCGATGAGGCAGGTGCGGTTGTTGATGTTGCAGTTGCTGGTGCAGCAGCTTCTCCTGTCGCTTGTGACTGCGGTGCTTGAGGAAACGTCGACATCAGGTGCAGAAAAGCAGCAATGCAGATAGGGCTGACATAGGCGCCGTACAGTCCGTCCCGCGGCGGCTCAGCCTCGGTGGCCGGCAGCTCCAGAGGGAAGTCCGATGGCCGCGATGTCGGCGCCAGGTTCTCGGGCAGCTTCTCCGCCGACGTGCTCTCAGCAGCAGCACCCGTCGACGAGGCGGAGGCTTTGGCACCAGCAGCAGCACCAGCACCGGCACCGGCACCGGCACTGGTCGCATCCTTGGCGTCGCCATGGCCGCGGTAAAAGATGGTGGCAATGAGACGCTCGCCCGCAGGCGCAACGCCCGGCATCGGCGTGCAGTTGACATGGATCAGGTCATGGGCAAGGCCGCTGTCGACAACACGAGGAGGCATGCGCGGGTCCGGAACACCGCTGAACCGACGGGCCATCTGCGGCTTGCCGCTGGCACCAGTGGAGGAGGCTCCCGTAGCTGCCGCCGTCGGCGCCACATTGTCAGCACCGTCTTCAATCACCTCGTCGATTCCATAATGCGAGGCTGGCCGAGGCGCCGATGACGAGTCCGGGCGACGACGGCCTTGCGGCAGCTCCAGTGAGAAGCTGTTGGCTGATGACAGCGGGACACGTGCGGGTGTCGACATGATCGGCTCCGAGGGGGCGGTGAAATTTGGTGAAGTCGGCGCTGTCGGTGCTGTCGGTGCTGTCGGGGCTGTTTCTGCGGTCGTTGACACTACTACGGAGAGAGGGGTGCAAGGCTCTATCAGAGCAGCTCCGATGCGCGGGATGTCGTGGTGGGGGTACCTGAGCATGGAGGGGCCGAATTCAAAAGCGTACTCCGTAAATAAAAAAAGAAGGACGCTAGTCTGAACCTGGAGAATGACAACATTGCTGCACGCGGAATATCATGTGAGCCTGATATTCATTCACGTGGTATTACACGTGCTCTCCACTGACGACGCTCCCAAGAATGGTTAGTAAGGGGTCCACCGTGTAGACATTTGCTTATTCTACTTCTGGACTAGCGCGAATGTCGTGATTGAAAAGCTTTTTCCAACCATTGCGTTTTGCCAACGCCGCCGCGATGGCGCAATTCGCCATTTTCACAAAAAAACGTTTCCGCCGGAGCTTGACATTTCTGGGCACTGTATACACTGTGCAATATGCTGTGGGTATCATATAAATGTACAGTGGTGTAAATCAGCACAACACAGTGTACAAGGTACCTGGCAGGTTACCGGCCGCGCCATTATGGCGGACAAGAGCGGCCCGTACAACGCTTTCAATGTCGTCTTTCCTACTACTCCGTATGTCGGAAGGATACACCGACGACGACGTGTCTCTTGTCGCATCCTCCTGTCCTCCCGTGCGTGTGTACATGTATGCTTTATAAACACCGAGGCAGCCTTTGCAATGGCATTTCCGTGCAAAAAGACTGCAGGATGACAAAAAGAAAATCAAAAACTTGAAAACTCGAAAATTAGGAATTCAAAAATGAGAAAGCAAAATAAGCCGTAATCCAACCTCGAAGGCGTTGGAAAGGGCCTTCCCCATATATTCCGTGTTAGTGCTGCGGTGGAGTGGCGGCTGTCGGTCGCGTCATGGGTCCAGGGGCATCGTTTGGCAAACGCCATCCAAAGACAATCGAAGAACAAGGGAAAAAAATGAATTTTGCTAGGCAGAGCGGCCCTTGCTGGAACTCGAATGTTCGCATTAGAAATCCGCTCCAGCGCTTGCTGAATGATAGCGACTCGTGCTGGCCGTATATCCTGCCCCCCTTGATTTTCCTTTTTTGAATTCCCCATCCTCTTCTCTCCTTTTCCTTTATGACCTCCATCTCTTGGCTTCCGTCGTCTCTCATCTTTTCCATTGCCTAATTTTTTCCTACCTTTTTATATCCCGCCTTCATTGCGACCCTGTTCTCTTTTTTCTCCTTTTGGGAACCCCATATAGATACGTCATTTGACTGAACGACGACGTCTTGACCCTTTTCCCCCGCCATTCTCATCACACGACCTCTTGACACTTTGAGAATAAAGCAACAAACAAGAAAAAGAAACACTTGTATCCTTTTTTCTCTCTTGTCTCCTCTTTCCCACCATGTCCAACGAAATCGCGTCGCCCATTGCCTCTGGGGCATCGACTGCTGTTGTCTCGGCGAGCACTTCGCCGCAGCTCCGCCCCATCAGCGCCGTCAAGAAGGCCGACGATGCTGTGTCGGTTGAGTCCGGCTATGGCTCGGGCATGAACTCGACAGCCCGTCTGCCCAAGGTCACGCTGACGCCGGAGCACCTCAAGCACCTCAACAAGCAGCTCGAGAACATGGAGCCCGTCGACATCCTGCGCTTTGCCAAGATCTTCTTCCCCAACCTGTACCAGACGACCGCCTTTGGCCTGACGGGCCTCGTCACCATCGACATGCTGTCCAAGCTGTCCAACGGCAAGCACGACGTCGACCTCATCTTCCTCGACACGCTGTACCACTTCCCCGAGACCTATGACCTGGTCGAGCGCGTGCGCAGCAAGTACAACGTCAAGATCCACACCTTCAAGCCCGACGGCTTCGAGACGGCCGCCGAGTTTGAGGAGACGTACGGCAAGCTGTACGAGCTGTCCGAGGAGATGTACGACTATGTGGCCAAGGTCGAGCCCCAGGGCCGCTCGTACGACACCCTCGAGGTGACCGCCGTGCTGACCGGTCGCCGGCGGTCGCAGGGCGGCCAGCGCGGCCAGATCGACATTATCGAGGTCGACGACGAGCGCGGCATCTACAAGATCAACCCGCTCGCCAACTGGTCCTTTGGCCAGGTCCAGGCATACGTCCGCGAGCACGACGTGCCCTACAACGTCCTCCTGGACCGCGGCTACAAGTCCATCGGCGACTGGCACTCGACCAGCCCCGTCGCCGAGGGCGAGGACGAGCGCGCCGGCCGCTGGAAGGGCCGCAACAAGACCGAGTGCGGCATCCACAACAAGCAGTCGCGCTATGCTCAGTTCCTCGGCACCTCTGCTGCCACTCCTGCCGCGGCTGGCCCTGCTGTCTCGGTCGACGCCAAGCCTGTGGCCGAGGAGCCTGCACAGGCCCCGGTCGTCATCGCATAGGTGCCAAGCGACGGAAGATGAGTTGAAAAAAAAAACGGCCCTAGAGGGCGAGAAGAGGGAAATGATCTGTTCTCTCTTCTGAGTGATGATGTTTTTGGGATTAGCATTCAGCGTATCTGGCGTTTTTGGGCATATGGGTTTACATCACCGGCGTTTTCGTTGACTTTTTATGCTTTGATGCTTTTATGAGATTCAGCGAATAAAATATGACGAATTTGGTTCAAAAATCTTGTTGAATTTGAATTTCTTTGCTGCCATGGTTGTTGAGTGTGCTTGTCAGAGGAAATGGTCATGATGAGAGGCCGACTCGGCTTGTATCCCAGCACACATATGTGCGGGGTTGGACGTGACAAATCATGTGACCATCTGACGCCCGCATAACGACGTCACAACCGCGGTTCTTTCCTCCGTGAGCCTACATCATTGTCAGAGAAACCTTTTGTGGCTGCTCGGATCGCACAGCAGTCTCCGACGTCGAGACAAACATTACCGGCCATCCTTTACACGGGCGCACGCTGCGGTTCTGCGCACCTTTGCGGCTTGCGGCTGTACGGCAACACACAGCCCGGAAGCTCCTCCCCCACTAGGTACCTAGTTGAGCAGCTGGCTGAGTTTATTCGGCAGCATCACGGAGGACTCACAAATCGCAAAGGGGAGAAAAAAAGAAAAAAGAAAAAAAAGAAAACTCCCACAACAAACAAAAAATGTCTGCTCCTCAGGCAACGTCTTCGACAGTCCAGTCGGACGAGGATCGGTACTTTAGCACCAACCCTCCGCCCAAGGACCTCGACAGCCACATGGCCCTCGTCGATGCCTTCATTGCCAAGCACTCCAAGGAAGGCCGCCGCATTGTGCTGGTCACGTCGGGCGGCACGACGGTCCCGCTCGAGAAGCAGACGGTGCGCTTCATCGACAACTTCTCGGCCGGCACGCGCGGCGCCACGAGCGCCGAGTACTTTCTCGACGACAAGGCCGACTATGCCGTCATCTTTCTGCATCGCCAGTTCAGTCTGCAGCCGTACAGCCGGCACTACTCGCACGCAACGCACAGCTTCCTCGACTTTCTGACCGAGGACGAGAACGGCCACGGCGTGCGGTCGCGGGACGCCGACGCCGAGGCCATGCTGAGCGTGTGGCGGCGGTACCGCAATGCGCGCGACCGGCTGCTGGCCCTGCCCTTTGTCACCATCACCGACTACCTCTACGAGCTGCGCGCCATCAGCCGCTCCATGCACACCCTCGGTCCCAATGGACTGCTGTACCTTGCCGCCGCCGTCTCCGACTTTTTCCTTCCGGTAAGTGGGCGTGACAGACTGACAGACGATGACGAGGCCCCAATCGACTGACTTGACTCCCCCTCCCTCCGTCTCCCCTACCAGCCTGAGCGTATGGCCGAGCACAAAATTCAAAGCACCGATGTCAGCATGCTCAAATCTGGCGGAAAGAATGCTGCTGCTTCTGCTTCTGCTGCTCCTCCTCCCCCTCCCGAGGACGAAGAAGCCTTTGACAACTTTGACTCGTCACCCAGAGTCCCGCGCAGCAAACGACTCATTATCGACCTCGACCCCGTGCCCAAGTTCCTCAAGAGTCTCGTGGACAACTGGTCGCCCGAGAGCATGATGATCTCGTTCAAGCTCGAGACGGACCCCGAGCTGCTCATCGGCAAGGCCAAGGGCGCCCTTGACCGGTACCAGCACCACCTTGTCATTGGCAACATCTTGGCCACGCGCAAATACGAGGTGGTCTTTGTCACGCCGCAGGATGTCAACTGGGTGCGGCTGCCCGAGGCCGATGCCAAGGCCAACGTCGAGATTGAGAGCCTCATTGTTCCCAAGGTCATTGCCTTGCACGAGCAGCATATCCAGCAGCACAATAAGGCGCAAAAGTGAGGATGCTTTTTGTTCTTGTCTCTTTGTTTTGAATAAAAAAAGAAGAGAGAGAGAGAAAGAGGAGGTCAAAGAAGAGCAAACAATGACGCCGGAGACAAGCGACATGTATATTACAGTCACGCAGATAGAAATATCCAATATCATAGAATCATAAAACATAAAAAGCAAGAAGAAGGGAAAGGCAAAAGAAAGAGCAGCAACAAAAAAAAATCCCAAAATCGTATCTGCGTAAACCAAAAACCCCCCCTCTGAATGATTTTGCTTTCATACCCGCCGTCATGCAAACTGTAATCTTCTCCTCTTTTTTTTTTATCACTGTGTCTTCTTTGTCGATGATGGAGCAGAACGCGGCGGCGACTTGAGTGCGACAAGAGACAGCAGCAGCACAACAGACATGCCCATGGCACCCGCCGTATAGGCCACTTGCCGCCCTGCCCACCAGTAGACGCTGGTAAAGAGCACGGGGCCGACGCCGCGTCCAATCTGACCCCACGAGCGAAGGATGCCGAGCTTCTCGCCGCGCTCGCCGGCGTGGGCCTCGAAGCTGCTGAGGGCATTGAGACCCGTGACCACGGTGGCCGATGTGGTGGCCAGGCAGGCCGCGGCCACGTAGAGACTGCCCACGGTGGTCAGGTGGCCGAGCAGCAAAAAGGCAATCTGACAGGCGGCGACGCCGATGCGCACGGATGTGAGCGGGGGGAGACGGCGCGTGACGCCGCCCTGCAGCACGGAAGCGACGAGGCCGACAAAGCTCAGCAGCCGGCCGTTCTTGGCCGCGCCAAAGCCAAACAGGTCGTAGGTCATAAAGGGCAGGGAAAACTCCATGCCCGAGAAGAAGAGCAAGAAGACAAAGTGCAGGGCGTTCAGCATAAAGTGCGAATTGGTGCGCACATGAATGGGCTGCGAGGAGGGAGTTGCTTCTGCTGCTGATGATGATGCACTCGTCTCTTTCTTGTCCGTCTTATCGGCCACCGGCGCCTCCACCTTGGAGGGCAGCGTCTCGGGAAGGGCCATGTAGAGATAGAGCGTCTCGGTGACAATCAAAAAGAGCGAGACGCCGGCGGCCGCGGCAAACGGATTGGCCTTGATGACGGCAAACGAGCTCAGCCACGCGCCCAGGGCCGGGCCGAAGGTAAAGGCGACCGAGAAGCAGACGCCGACGAGAGCCATGGTCGAGCTGCGCGAGGCGTCGTCGGAAATGTCCGTGGCCATGGCCATGGCCAGCTGCACGTTGCCCTCGGACAGGCCGCCGACGACGCGCGAGAGGACAAACGTGCGGAAATCGACGGCGGCCACCCAGAGCACGACCGAGACGATGTTGCCGACCATGCTGGCGAGCAGCGCGGTGCGGCGGCCGTGGCGGTCCGAGAGGTAGCCGATGATGGGCGACGCGACGGCCTGCAGCAGCGAGAAGAGACTGCCCATGGCGCCGCCGAGCAGGACAATGTCGTAGCGGGAGTCGATGGGCCGCGCAAAGGACGTCTTGTACGCGTTGAGGTAGTCGAGGACGGTGCTCAGCAGCGTCGCCGCGTGCGCGTCGTCGGCGCGCAGAGGAGCTTCGGCATTGCGGTAGAACTCGAGGAGACTCGGGAAAAGGGGAAGAATAAACGTAAACGAGATCTGCCAGGAGGTTAGGGATGGAGACACAACGAGAAGAGGGGGAGATATCATGGCTTACCAGATCCAGGAGCAGCGAAAAGACAATCACTCTCAGGACCTTTTTCCGCTGCGCCGCGTCCACTGTAGGCGCCATGATGACGACGAGATATCTGATATCTGGGGTAACGATCGATTCTGGGGTTGAGATGACAGGACGATGGTGTCAAAGCTATCCTTTTTTTTGTTCTGCTGTCGTCTCCCCGTTTTTTATGTGAAAGAGTGGCCCGTACGGAATACCGTGTCGTGTTCTTTTGAGAGATAACCCGGAGAAAGGTTGCGGCGCGTATTCGTACAACTGGAATCAGGCAAACCGAATGGGATGATTCCATCAATGACCCGCTGTTGACTTGGCCGGAAAGAGAGCAACCCTGGAGCAGCTGTACGGAGTACGGAGTACCTGTTACGGTGGCACTAGCGCCGTTTACGACACCAGCAGCGGCGGGTACCTGTCCGCGTACCTGGCGGGCGGGGCTTTAGGGCTTTGACGGGTCCCGCAACTTCAAAGGTACAGCGAGGTACGTCATGCCTACGCAAAGCTCGCTGTGTATCGTATGTACTCTTTTGTGCATTTTTGTATCTTTGTACCTCTAATTATATTATCATGCTTTTCGATCTTATCTGATCGTTTTTTGCTTTTCGACTTTTGTTTTCAACGCCTGCGAGAGAAAAAAACAAAAAATGCGGACTCAAGGCCACACTGCAGACGCATGTTTTAAAAGTGTGCTCTGATGTTCCATCCGACGACAGACACCTTGGCTGCATACAATGCCAGCAATGCGAGCACGTACAAGGCCGCCGTAAACACAATCAGACCCCAATAGTCGCCGCCCGTGGCCGTCAATATGTTGCCAGCAATGGGGATGCCAATCAGCGTGGCCACCGAGACAACCGTGTAGCACGTCGAGTAGTAGCGGCCATAGTTGGTTGTAGCACACAGACGGCCAATACACACGGGCGCCAGGCTGATGTTGGTGCCGCTGGTGAAGCCGAAAAACAGCGCAAACAGGACGACGGGCGCCACGGCCGCACTGTTGTGGTCACCGCCGCGGCTGGCACTCGTGGCGCACGCATCGAGCACCGATGTCGGCAGCCAGATCACCAGGCACGACACGATGGCGACGCCGACGGCAATCATGTTGGCATTGAAGGGGCCGACGCGGTCGGCGTGCCAGCCGGGCAGCACACGGCCAATCACAGAGCCGGCGTTGAGGATCGTGATGCACGACGACGCAAACGACGTCGAGAAGCCCCGCGAGATGGCGTACAGCGAAATGTACGTCAGCGGGATAAAGAGGGCAAACTCAAACAAAAAGATGGCTACCGTCGTCAGAGCAAACGGCACACTCCGGAAAATGCGAGGATCAGGGTGCGGGCTGGCGTTTTGCGCTGGCGGCAGCCGTGACCGGAGCAGCAGGTTGGATATGCATGACAAGACAAGCGAGATGAGGGCCAAAATACGGATCGCCCAGCCCCAGCCCACCCGGTCAAAGAGACGCTGCATCATGAGCGGGATGATGACACCGCCGATGCCGCCGCCCGTCGAGGCAATGCCCGTGGCAAGACCGCGGCGCTTCTTGAAAAAGTGGCCAACGGCGGCAATCGAGGGCGTGAACAGAAGCGCCAGTGCCAGGCCATTGAGCACGCCAAAGGAAAGGATGAAATGCCAGTATTCTGTGGAAGGGAAAGAAAGGGGAAAGAGTCAGTCACCACAAATGCAAAAAAAAAAAAAAAGACGGCAAGGGAAAAAAAAACGAGACGACAACAAAAAAGACAACAAAAACATACTCGAGCAGAAACTGAGTGCTACTAGACTAGCAGTGAGGCAGACCGTGCCAGCAAGGACAAGCCATCGCGGCCCATACTTGTCAAAGATGGGGCCGATATAGACGCCGCCAAAGAAGCAGAGAAACGCATTGAGCGAAAAGATCCAGCCGATGGTGCCTTCGCTCGTGCCCGCCAGCTGGTGCGTCGTCACGTAGGTCTGGAAGGTGGCAAGGCTGTTGAGGATGCCGAGGGATGAGAAGAGCGCCATCCATGCGCCCAGCACGACCAGCCATGCCTGCAGGCCGCCCTCTGGAAACTCGCCCTCGGCCGCTCCGGGATCGACAAGGCCTGCCCTGGCTTCCTTTTCCGGTGCTGGTGATGCCGACAGGGCCGGGCTGCCATCCTCTCGTATTCCGTCTGTGCCCGACGGCAGAGCTTCTTTGCTCGTCTCGGTCAACGATGTGGGCGTCTGCATCCCCATCTCTGCAGAGCTGCGTGGCCCTCGTGCTTCCTCCGTGTTGTCGCCCATCGCGATCGTCGAATGCATGGCGCTCCGTCCAGAGTCCTCAACGTTCATCGTCCCGTGCAACCCCCCATCACCAAAATCTTTAAAGGGTCCACCGCTGATCAACGGCCCGTGCAGTATCCGTCTGCAACGAAAGAACGATGTTGTGTCCGAGTAAACTTTTGTATGGCGCAGGGGCTGAGTGAGATCCGGCTATGAAAAGACGGGAAGCTGGGTAAGGGTATTGTACCTATGCAAGTATACCCCAAACTCCGTAGGTGGGAGACAGCGCAGTACAGAATCCAGCGTGGGACACGAAGAAAGCGAGATAACGGGGTATGAGAATCTCCGTGGAGGTCGGTAGGTAGGCAGATTAGTTATAGAATGTGGGTAATAGACGGGTTCAACAAAACGGGCGGGATGAGATCAGAACTTGAAAAGGCTGCAACATCAAGCTTTTTTTCGCTGAAGTTGTTATGAATGAACAAAGAGGAAAACAACACAAAAACGGCCAAAAATAAAAAGGAGTCAAAATCAAGGATGAAAATCAAAAACAAGGCTTGAAAATGCAGAATGCAGTGATGCTGGGAACGGTATATAGACAGAGGATGCGGAGAATCAACACAAAAAAAACTCGATAAAAAATCCGACGTGAAAATAAGATGTCGGAAAAAAAGGGAAAAAAGCGCCATCGACGAATCATGAAGTGATCGTGGGAAGGAGGAGACCCAGCAAAAACAGACTCCGCCTTCTAGCCGGCAATTACATAATCTTTTACACCGGGAAAGCGCCATCGTCAGAGCCGGGCTACGACCGTTGTTGCCGGGGGCGAGGGGGGTTTGTTGCGCCAAAGTGCCTGCCGAAAAGGTTCTAGGCTTCTCGAGGGGCGGCGCTTGAACTCTTCAACTCTGGCGGATTTGAATAGCGCCAACCACACAATGAGGGTAAAAGTCCCTTTGCCATCCGATCGGCCATGACTGCTCGTTTTTTTTTTTTGAGGTCATAATCTCCAACCGAATTCAGTCTCAATTTTCGATGGGGTGGAAAAGAAACCCACACAGCCATGCTAGATATCGTCAAAAATCCCACAGTGTTGTCGGGTTTGGTTCGGCATTGGACTGCATCAATATTTCCGACACAGTTTCAGCTTATTCCAACGTGTAAAAGTTGCAAGCCACGCCAGAGCAAAGCGAGTAACGACATCTTGCCGTAGTCTTTTCGTCTTTCCTTTTTTTCGTTTTTGTTTTCGTACTTGATCTTTTTTTGCTCTGGCATATTGAGCTTTGCTTTTGCATCGGTCTTGCTGATAAATGCTGACTGGCAGGCAACAGCCAATGGCCGCCCGCGAGACTATGCCCACCCTCGGAACTGCCATTGCCTCTGCATTGCAGAACCCGTGCGTTCGTTTTGCCGGCCAAGACTGCAGCTGCATCCATGATGTCCGAGAACCGGTGAGCAAAGCCGTCGTTGGGCGCTCATGCGCGCTCATAGGCGCTCTTGGGCACTCCTGCCCGGCAGACCCAATCATGGGCTTTGTGTCGTGCGCCACCTATTTCCCCCTCTTCAATCATCGTCATCGTCGGCGTCTTCAATTGTCGCCTGCAGCGGTCCCCGCCGCATAACAGGTGGTTCTGGCTCCTTGGCCACGTCGGGCCGCGAGCCAGCTGCTTCTGGTTCTGGTTCTGCATCTGGCTTTGCGTCGGGCGCCACGGCTCCTCGCGATGGCAGATAGCCCTCCTTCTCCAGCTGGTCTGCTTCTTCAGGCTCCAAGAGGCCGCCCACACCGCGGCTCTTTTCCATCTTGCGGCGCACCACGGATGGCATAAACGCCGTCACGGCCTCCTTTTGCAGATCGCGCACCACGGGCTTTGCTTCGTAGACCGTCTTGGACTCGACAGGCCGAGTGGGCAGCTGCGAAGATTGCGGGCGCTGTGAGTTCTGCGAAGCCTGCGAATTGTGTGCAGACGCGCCTGGGCGTGGCGCATCGTCCTTGCCATCGCCACGGCCAGTCTCGCGCCGGCGGTCGCCCAGGGGCTCAATGTTGGCATTGCGACGTGCGCGGCGTTTTGCGTACCATTCGTCGAGGTATTTCTTGGGAATCGGTGGAGGCGTGTCTCGTGGCATCGGAATACTTTTAACGTCTTCGGGCACGTCGCCGTCGTCGCTGCTTTCGTCGTCATCGCGACGTCGCTTCTGGCCAAATCCTCCTCCACGACCATCGCGGCCATCGCGAGATCCAAAGTTGCCGCCGCTGCGTCCAAACGATGGGGCGCTCTCTCCCAGTGTCTCTCGTGCCTTGTTCACGGCCTTGAGCTCCTTTTCCAGACCAGCCAGCACTTGTTCCTCGTGCGACGTGAGCTTGCCGCCTCCCTCTGTGATCGCCTTGAGCTCTTCGATCTGCTTTTGTATCTGAGCCGGATTCTTCTTGGCCAGCCTCTCATTTCGAGCTGCAGCTGCACCAGCCTTGCCTGTAATGCGAAAAGTAAGAAGCATAGGTCAGTTTCGGCCAACAAAAAGATGAAGTAGCAGAAAGAAGAAAAGACACTGTATTTTGACAAACCTTTCTTGATAGCTCTGGCCTTGTCAGCCTTGTGCTGGGCCTGGGCCGGGTTGTAATTGCGCTCCTTTGCCATGACGTCCCAAGGTACAGGACAGTTTCGTTCGTGCAGCACACAATATACGCAATCAATAATCTGGCAGACGCGTGCAGCTCGTGATGCCTCACGTTTGAGGACGCGATCCACGCTACTACGGAGTACGGAATAGAGCTCTGAAGTGCAGTGGAACATCATTAGTCAGAAAGGCTATTAGTCATCCTCTTATCTCTTATCTCGAATCAAGTCTTTTTATGGGTCCTTATCACGTGAATCTCTCTCCACCGCCAGGGTTAGCGCGCACACAATTTGATCAAGACTTTTCCCAAAAATTTCACTCCGCCTCCACTAGATTGCCTCTGCCCCCCCCCCAGTCACATCTTTCGACCATCATATCACCAACGACAACAACAACAACCATCTTCCGACACCACAAACATCATCAACATCATTCAAGATGGGCAAGGTTCACGGTTCGGTATGTCGATGCACGTCTCTTTTCGCAGCGATATTCGCTGGCGCGACTCTCTTGAATCATTTTACAGGATGAAATGCTGACTCTCTTTACAGCTCGCCCGTGCCGGCAAGGGTATGTCTCCTATTTCTATCGCAACGACATGACGGCCGTCATCGACAGCATCGCGCGACGACGTCGAGCTTTTTTCTTCCGAATCTTTTCGGCTTTTCGATCTCTTCTGAATGTTTGTACTAACATTTTTCCCGACAGTCCGGTCGCAGACTCCCGTAAGATCAACCCTTCCGATATTTCCGCGACGACGCTCTCGATCGACAGCGAAACGAGAGCGACATCTTTTATTCGTTTGAGGCTTCCGACGAAACGCGCTGCATCAGGACCGATGAATGATTTACTTTTGGGCGATGGAATCGAGGCGCACCCGATGACAGGATGCACTCGGATGGATGGCTGATTGGACGGCTGCCTGACGTTGGCATTTCTGACTCACACCACTCGACCCCTGACGACTGGGCATTTTTGCTCTCGGCATACATGTGCAAATTTCGCATCGCAACAACGACAGCATTCTCGGCCCTGTGCAGCGTGTCGAGCCGGAAGCCTCTTGTCGACTTTTTTCTACGGTTTCGAATGGCTACTAACAACCCTACAGAAGGTTGAGAAGCAGGAGAAGCCCAAGACCCGTATGTGCTTACCCAACCCCCCTTTTTTTGTCTGTCTGACATTTCCCAAATGCTAACACCCACACAGCCAAGGGCCGCGCCAAGAAGCGGTTGACGTACACCCGCCGTTTCGTCAACGTCACCCTGACCGGTGGCAAGCGCAAGGTATGTTTGAAACGTATTTCAAGAAGTTTGTCGAGAGTCTATTCTAACTTTATCCTTTAGATGAACCCCAACCCTACTGCGTAAACAGACAGCTGGGCAGAATCAAAAACAAAATTTTTTTGTGCGGTGTTTCATCATTGTTATGACGACTTGTTTCTCTGCTTTATTTGGCAATGTCTTTTTTCGAACTTTCTCTACGATTCTCCGTGTCGGCAGTCTTGATCTGACAACCCGGACCTGCCAATCCCCCTACTTTTTTTCCGGCCGACCGATCAAAATGAGAAATCTCTAAACTGGGATATATTTCATGCCTTTTGACGCAGTGGCGGGGTGTGTAATGACGCCCGCAACTTTTTTGATGAGATCATAGAGAAATCGACAGTCAATGCACCAAAAAAAAGGCCAAATGTTGCCACGTGATGTGATGAGTGGGACGTTGTGAATGACGACGGCCGTCTTGTGGCCCGAGTGAAGCCATAAGGGGAAGGCTGGGAATAATGCAAGTATACGGCTGCACATCACTCTTTCACACACACATGTCATTGATTGTATCGCCATGCCGTGCTGCCGTGTTGCCGTGCAACCGAACAAAGGTGGCTGTATGGTAAGACAGCATGATATTAGAGCGTTTGACTATTGAGGGCGTTCTTTATTCTTTCCCTTGCATGGTGGCTCTCCCTGCGTGAAACTCGTAGCGTTCTGGAAGATAAAAAATCAAAAAAAAAAAATAGATCGTGAGACACACATCCCTTGCGCGGCGGGGCAACACAAAAAATAAAAAAAGGACGAAAAAAAGGAAGAGGGCAGTAGTAGGGACGAACGTGTCCAGATGGACAATAGATATTCATAACTTGTGGAAAAAAGAAGATGGAAGACAAGGAAAATGTAATGAAATCTTGCGCCTTGGGCCAATCTGTAATGCAAATAGTATACAAATGAAAGAATATAACAAAGGAGACAAGTATAGGTACAAAAGGAGTACAAAAGAAAAGCAAGGCAAAAATAGAAAGTAAAAGGGGAAAAAAGAAAAAGGAGGGACATGTAGTCGTAAAATGAGTGACATGATCGTACAACCGAAAAGATGGGAAAATGGATGATGATGTTGATGAGATCCAAAAAAAATAACTCCAGGAAATGGTCCAATACCCGCCGACTGGCACCATTCATATGCAATTTGAAGGAGGCAGATAGAACGACAGAAAGCCATGGGAAAAGTAGACAAAGGAAAAGAAGAGAGAGAGAACAAAAGAAAAAAAAGACAGCAAAGGAAAAGAAACGAAAAAAATAATACAATCTAGTTGGTGCGGCGGACAAACATGCGGCTCAGAAGGGGGCCCTTGTGGACAGGACGGGCCTGAGCTTGCTCAGCATGTGCCGGGGCCGGAGCTGGGGTCGGAGCCGGTGCCTGAGGAGACACGGCAGGCTCGGGCCAGACAGCCTGCTCGGCGTCGTAGACATCGTAACCATTGTCAAAGGACGAGGAGGCGGCGTGTGAGGGCTTGGTAGGAACAGAAGGAACAGAAGGAACAGCAGGAACGGCCGGCACAGAGGACGTCGACGGCGCCATGGTGTTGCCGGCAATGACGGAAAACACGGATGAGGAGCTCTGGTTCTTGCTGCGGTCGTGCTGCTTCTTCTTATCGGGCGAGCGAGACGAGGCAAAGGAGTTCTTGGCGCTGTGCGCCTCGCGGTGCGTCGGCGAGGGAGCTGCATTCTCCTTGCCGTTGGTTTGACCACCAGTGACGGCCACATCGCTGCTGCGCGTCCGCCGGGAAAAGAGGTTGCGCATAAACTTGCGCACGGTATCGCCCTCGTCGTCCGAGTCGTCCTCGAAAAAGGAGACATCGGGCGCCTTGCCGTTGGCCGTCAGCTGCGGCGGCGGTGCCAGACCGCCATGGTTTGGGTGTGCCGACGAGTCGTGCAGAGACTTGGCCGTCGAGGGGCGCTGCATGCCCTTGTGGCTAAAGTTGTGGCTAAAGTTGTGACTAAAGTTGTGGCTGAAGCTGGTCTGGTTGCTGCTGCGAAGGTTAAAGGTGGACGCATGGCGCAAGAGAACGGGCACGGGCTCGTCGGACGCAGGGTCAAACGGCGCAGCTGCCGATGATGAAGACGACGACGCCGCTGCACCGGCCGTCACGCGCGACAGAGACCGAGAGCGTGCCCGGATATTACCCAGGGAGCGGTGCTTCCGAGGTCCGCGGTGGCTATCTCCATGAACAGTGTGGCTCTGCTGCTGCTGCTGCTGCAAATGCTGCTGCTGCATCTCCATCTGGTGCTGCGGAGGAAACTGCTCGAGCAGCTTCTTGTGCCGACGGAGCTCCTCCTCCCAGGACTGGGCCTTGTCGTTCAGGTGCATCTGGGGACGCTCTTCCTGGCGGGATTGGCTGCGCGGGCTGTGGCTGTGGCTGTTCTGGTTGTTCTTGACAGGAGACATGTTGCCAAACGTGGCCGACGCCGTCAAGGTATCGGAGCTTGCCACGGAGTGAGTGGGCGAGTGTGCCGGCGGTGGGGGAGGAGGAGGAAGCATGGGCTCAGGAGGGTGGATCGTGTGTGCTTGCGTGTTCGCTGGGGTGGCCGACGGGGCAGTCGTCGGCACGGGAGGGAAAGCCTGGGCAAGCAGGGCCAGCTGCGAGAGACGAACACCGGCAGGCAGAGGCGGCAGGGGACCAGACGGCGGCGGGCCGGCAGCCTGGCGCATCTGGGGCATAGAGCGACTAGGCTTGAGCGTCTTGGGCGAGAGGCTCGCCGAGGTAGGTGTGCGAGGCGAGCTGCGGTCCAGAGGGAGGGGAGGAAGGGGGGAGAGGCGGACGCGCATGGGAGGCTTGATGTGAGCGTTACCAGAGTGCATTTTTTGGTGCCGCTGCTGGCGACGCTGACGAAGATTGGAGTCCTTTTCAGGCACCTCGGGGGCAGTAGGAGCAGGAGCAGGAGGCACCACGGTGGCCTCGGGGGTTGCCTCAGGAGGTGCCGTCTGGGCTTCCGTCTGGGTTGCTGCTGCCGCTGCAGAAAGAACAGCGCCAGTGGCGTCCTTAGCATCCGTGTTGGGTATTTCTTCCTCCTCAAAAAGGGAAGAGTGGATTCGGGTGTCGACAAAGTTCTTTGGTGTAGAGTGCGAGCACGCCCGTGCGCGACGGGGACGCGTCGATGCGAGAGCAGTGGCCAGAGCCTCTGCTTGAGCGGCAGACTCTGCCTGTGCCTGTGCATTGCTTGCTTCCGCAGCTGGCAGGGGAGGCTCGACAACGATGCTGATGGTGGAGGATGCGCTCTGGGGCAGAGAGTCCAGGCCGGGCATCTTGGGCGATGTCGGCGACATGGTCTCGGGCGTGGTGGAAGGCGACCAGTTGGACGAGCTCTCAGCCGTCGCCGTTCCGCTGGTCCCGTTCGACGTGGCCGAGCTGGTGCTGCTCTCGCTGCATCGACGCTGGTTGACAGCAGCAGCGAGAGTGGTGGGCGAAAGCAGATCCTTGTTGTTCTTGGCCATGCTCGTATTTTGAGCGGGAGCGTAGGATGAGGTCAAGCTCCCGTAGCGGTTGTGCTTGGGATATGCTGCTGCTGCTGCTACTGCTGCTGCTGATGGGGTGGTGGTGGTGGTGGTGGTGGTAGGCGTGGTTGCAGTCGTAGTAGGAGCAGATGGTACACTACGCTTGGATCTGTGGCTGTGGCTCTGGCTGTGGCTGTAATGGCTGTACTTGTATGGCTGCTCCTCATGAGATTGCGAGCGGTAATGGGCGTTGATATTTGAGTCGCCCAGGGGCACGCGTCTTGAGGTCAAGTCGCCCAGTGCAAAGTGGCTCTGAGGTGCAACGACGGCCGAAGCGGACATGGGCGTTGGAGGCTGCTGCTTGGGGCAGGCGCTTGCGTCTGCATCCACGTAGGGGTCCACGTCGTAAAACGCAGCTGCGTACTGGCTGCTGGCCGTCATGTAGGCGATGTGCTGGGGAGCAGGTCTGATGCTGTGGTCGGCCATGATGGCGACGGTCCAGTCCAGTGAGTGCTGCGTGTTGCTCGAGTGCTGCTTGATATGGCTACTTGATATATGGAAGATATATGGAAGATGCAGGTGATGCTGTTGATATCCGAAGAAGAAAGATGGCGGTTTCTTGGCGAGGTCGAAAGGTACTCCGTAGGAGAGCGTCAGGTGTTGCCAAAGTCTGGGTCCGGCAGTTTAATGACAGCCGTTGCAAAGAAGGAGATTTAGGCTGGATGACGACGGTATTGATGGAGAAGGGGACTGGGATCCAGAAAGACCAGGATAAAATGAGAGAAAAGAGGGAAAAGAAAAATCAAAAAAAGGGAAACCAGGAAATGACAAGGTGACAGGGACATGGGGGGTTTGGTATATTTACTACTTTGTAGACGGCAGCTCCTGGCGCCAGTCTTATGAGGAGAGGCAATGTGATATGGATCCGTGGGGGAGGAGAAAGAGAGAAAAAAGCAAAAAGCAGAAAAAAGAATCAAATAGAAAATAAACAGATTGAACAAGAAAATAAAAGAGAGAGAGAGAGGGGCCAGAAGGATGAAGAGCAAAAGAGAGAGAAAGAAAGGAGGGCAAGACAAAAAAGTAAATCTCTGCTGATCAATGATTCTCCACACGCATAGCTGTAAGATACATGTAAGGTGAGCTGGCTGCCTGTAAGCTGTGAGGGACAAGAGTACAGAGTGCGGATACGCCGCGAGTATACGAGGATGGTGTCTTGTGTGTACAAAGACATGCTCCATGCCCATATGGTAGCTGCAAGATACATGGGAGCTACATGGGAGATGGGGGAGTGTGGAAAAAGCAAGAATGGCACGGGCAAAAAAGTGAAACGCGACTAGAGCGTTGGAAAGACGTCGAGAACATTGCAAAAAACAAAAAGTGACATCACGCCGAGGGACGACAGGCAGCGCGCACTGTAAACAAATGAAGGCAGGAATGCACGCCGCATTTCAGAGGCTGCAAGAAGATTGCAGACAAGCGTGGTCCAAAGGGCGAGATCTTTTTTTTTCACCGTGGCCTGTGAAGAGCTTGAAAATACACGGGCATATCCACGGGTCTAGCTCCAAAGGGATCATGCAAGGACGTAGAAGCGAGCGCGGATGGCGTCTTGAAGCGTGGGTTCTACTGGTCTTGGTGGCCTAGGGGTGGCCTAGGGGTAGCCTTTGGTAGGGAGAGCTATTGACATGGCGAGAAAATAAGAAAATAAAAGAGGCACGTAAAAAAAAGAGAAAAAAGAAGAGAGAGACACAACGTCCGCTAGCTCGTCACCCTCCTCTTTTTCTTCTCCTCCTCTTTTACTTTTGTCCATCTCACTTTTTGCATCACCATACCCGTAGTGGATCCCGCGCCGTTTGTGCTCTTTTTTCTCCTTCGTCTCTTCGTCTTTACTCCGTATTTCAAGAGGCACAATGATGCTCAATGTTGCTCTTTGATGGTCGGCACGGCACTTGCCAGCCAGTCATGGGGTCTATCTCCCCACCATCTCTTTTACGAGCTCCGTATGGTATCCCATCCCATCTGTCATCCGTCCGTCCGTCCATCCGTCCAACCATCTGCTCATCCTGTCTGACTCTCATCATCCATTCTCCTGGGTGCCTCGCGGCGATCCCTCTTTCTGCCGTGTACAAAGTATGGCAAAAAAGCTGTAGCTCTGCTGCTAGTTCCACAGATCGAGCGGGGCCTTGCAACCCTCTCCCCCCAAGTGCCACCCGAGTAAACTGTAAAAAGGCAGGGGGGGGAGGCAAAAAAAGGAAAAAGAAAAGAAACAAAATAATCATAATACGAGTAAAAAAAGGAGATGGCCAAGGAGGAAAGATGGCTGGGTACGGAACTTTTTTCAATATGTGGACGGAGTGCTCCCATACAACGGAAAAGAACAGCCAGAGAGAGACACGGAGATAAGACGAGAGAGAAGAAGAGAGAACAAAAAAAGGACATGTCGCGACGAAAGCACGTCACGCAGCGAGTGCGCGTGTTTCGTAACCAAAAACTATTTGCAAACTGTTTGAAAATGGGTTCCCTGTGTCGGTAGTGAGTTTCTCCCTTTTTGGAGGTTGGTGGTGTGGGGAAAAAAAAAAAGAGGGAAAGGGCAAAAGGGTGGCAAAGGAGGTTCAACCATGCAGTACTCCGTACTTCGTACGATACTCCATACCCTCCATACCCATGGTAAGGTACGAGTAGACTTTTCGACTAGCACCAAAACGATACAACGCAACTGTCAAACTCTGTAAACACATTCTTGCTGTTTACTTTTTTGCCCACTGTTGGGCACAGGAGGGAGCATGGCCACACTCGCGGCCCTTTTTTTGTTTGGTAAAGAATGCTGCTGGCACAGGGAGTTGTTCCGGCTGACGGTCAATCCGAATGACGGTCGCGTCTGGCATCTGGCCCAACGTCATGTAGATTCCACTGGGAAAAAGCGCAGGGCAAAAAAAAATAAAAATAAAAAATCAAGACGGAGAAGACTCGGAGTGGGATAATTGAAGAAACTGCAATGGCCAAAAAGAAAAGAAAAGGAATCATGGTTGGCAGGCTTCATGGGACCCTTGACGCATAAACGCGGTTGTATGCAACACTCCACTTTCATATGCCGAAGTGGATGGTACTCTGTACAAAACCTGGAGATCGAAATCCCACGTATCTGTTCAGAATTGTCGGTTGCTTGTGATCGCTCCCTATATTTTTGCCCAGCGGCTGCTCCTCTTGACATTTTGAAATATTGGCCATGTCTCACTGGCGAGAGATATAAGAACAAGAGTACAATGGCAAATGAACAAAGAAAACAGATGGAAAGGGCGAAAAAAAAAATTAAAAAAATAATAAAACAAAAAAATAAGAATAACAAAAAATAAGAAAGGGCTGGGCCAAAGGGCTGGGCAACGAGGGATCTCAGTGGCCAAGGGTGCGGGCGAGGGCGGCGGGCGGCAGGGAGGAAAAGACTTGTCCCATGGGACAAAAAAGAAAGTGGGAAAAAGCACACGTTATTGGACAGATTCAAGGAGGTACGTGAAGTTGACCAATCAGAGATGTCATATAGAACGCGAAAAGAGCGGGTCTGTCGCGTTGAAAATGGGGTCCGGCAAGGCTGCCACGCGAAACTAGCGCGTAACTGCGCGATCAGGAAAGAGAGGCGAAGACGGGATGTGCCCGTGTAACGATGTACTCATGTACCCATGTACTGATGTACACACACACTGTACCTTTTACACATATGGCTGATACTGATGTACCGATCTGGTCAGATCACGACGATCGTGGGCTTGCCATGGCAACGTCTGCCATCAGCCTCCCGTCCTCGCCTATTCACCTGTCATCTTTTGTCGCTTGTCGATCCCGGATGCAACTCCCGCATGCCTATTCCCCTTTAACTTTTTGGCAAAGCAATGAAACAAGAGTAGCCAATGGCCCGAGACACAGCCGACAAAAATATGAAGAAACATAGAAAAGAAGGGCAAAAAAAACCAAAAAAAATGGCATGTGTATATACACATAGAATCGATGGCAGCACATGACGGGTTCCATCCCGAAAAACATGTCCCGTAACGGTTGGCTGTCGTCGCCGTGGTGAACTACTCCGTAGAGGTGGAGTTTGATATGATGGGAAAATATTGAAAAAAAAAATCACCGGGGTGGCGAGTGAAGACAGCATTCGGCGGCTATTGTGATGGCTGTTATGATGACTGTTGTGGGAATGGTCTTGGAGCAGGCAGATCAACTGTATGTACCAAAGCCTGGGAGGACGTGGCAGGTGTTGAGGCCGGCGTCGGCATCGCGCAAAGTTGTGCTGCTGCGTTCACATGTCCGCGCCTGTTTTTTTTTTTTTTTTCTCCGTGGAGATATCATGGTCGAGATCTGAGCTGTATCGTTGCGTCGGCCAGACCGATGGGCCCCAGCATGGATGGGGGTTTTTGGTTATGCCAACGTCTCCTGTCTCTGGTTCTCTGTGTCTCTGTGTGTCTGGGTCGCCAACAAAGTCATCGGTGGAGATCTCACAGTCTCTGGCATGACGGAAAGAGGCGAGGCTCGTGAGGTTCAGCCGGCTCGCTCTTCATTTTCAGACATTCGTACCAGAAAATGACGATAATCGGAATCTCTCGTCTGAAAAAAAGAGGGAACGTTGCTTGGGGGAAGAGAGGGTCTCCTGCGTCGGTCTCCTGCGTCGGTCTCCTGCGTCTCCAGGCAGACAAGAAAGGTTACTGCCCGAGGAAGAATGAGAGAGCAAGAGATGGAAAAGGATATCGATGGAAGGACGGAGGACAGGTGTCAGCGAACACCGGGAGGCATGACACATGGGACACGTCCGAGTTTGACAGACTTTGCATGACCATCGGCTCAACCTGCCCGACTTCCGCGATGCACAAACAAGAGACAATCATCCATCCACCCTGTGTCCTACGCTGCCCATGTGTGTCTCTGTGTGTCTCTGTGTGTGACATTTGACGTCTGCTGAGACGGCATCCCAAGCACCCGGTCGTGCAGCCTCCATTTTCTCTCAGACGACAAGACATTTTTTGTTTTTCCCTGTGACTGTTTTGCACTGCCCGGATAGTCGGGTCGCTGTGAAGGTCAAGGGGTTCCACGACAGTCGATGCTGTGTCTATGACTGTGTCTGGGCTGCTGCCAGTAAAGGCTGGGCTGCCCGATATCTCTGGGGTGATGTTTACATGAGGGGCATATGCAACCGGATAGCTCATACGGCCGTAGAGACATGACTACGGCGTCGGGAGACTAGATGCGTGACATATAGGCCATTGTGAGAGTACATGTTTTGAATATATTCCATTACAAGGCAGGCAGCTAATTCTTACATTTGAGTGTGAGTGGGCGTATGGAATATGCGTGCGAAGGTGGTGTAATTTATTGGTGATATCGGTTCTTGGGGTTCAGACAGATATGTCATGAAAGTAGGTAATTGGCAATAAACAAATAAAATTGTGTGGGAGCAAAAAAAAAAAAATAAATACGTTTCGTTTATGAACACCTGGATAGGTGAGGACAGAACTCAGCCTAACCAGCAATATATTCCGGTTAGCATATTGATCACGATATCTAGAAACAGTTCACGAGCTGAATCTTTGAAGGTCCCCTGGAAAGAGGGCCTCGAAAAAGCCCAATTATTCATACCTACCTAGGTAGATACCTATGTACATAAAAAAATCAAACGAGTGGACGAAGAGCAAGGGGCCGTGGAAAGCAAGGAATGAAAATATGACAATTAATCGGAGCATCTAAAAATTGAATAAATTATAAAACGTTAAGAAATTAAAGAAAAAAAATACAACAAAAGCCCCCAACGGTCAAAGATCTAGCCTCATGAAGAGGGAAGCCACATGCATCAAACAAGGAAGGCCAAAAGTCCCTCTGCGACCCATTGTGGTGGACACAATCAGGACACACGAAAATGTCCCAACAGTTTGGGCCACCGGAAAATTGTCATCATGACTTATTGTACAGCCCCCCCAAACATAAAAATGAGTCTAGACTTCGGCTCTCAAGTCCGAAATTTGACATTGTTTGGCTGGATGAAAAGTACTTGTGTGCCGAAACCCCAGACTGGGAGAGTGTGCCATGAGCTACGCGACGTACGACGTACAGTCAGTAAGATCGTGAGAGCACAGCATCGTGATGATGCCCGAAAAAGGTTGAACAGGTGCAACAGCCAAGCAGTTGCAAGGCCGGATGGGGAGTGCTCAGATGCCGACATGAGTCCGTCAGACGCACCGCTCTAGCATGACTACTAATGTGCATGATTGCCCTGCATGACTTTCCTCTACTCTTAAAACACCCCCTTTTCTCTCCCCTTCCCTTCTCCCCTGCACCGATCCAGTCAGCACTGCATCTCTCATCACGGACGCCGCCGCAGGATGCAGCCCATTCGGAGAATGCTCCGTGTCAAAATAAGACTATTGTCTCCCGCCTCAGCCCGGTTTTTTTATTTTTATTTTTTTTATTTGACAGAATTGGCAATGATGACAAAGAGTGAAAACAGTTATTATAAGCATAAATGGAGGTGTACCAATCGGCGTGCCAGTCCGGCTGGCCAGTGGCGAGAGATATATTGAGTGACCTGTGGTACTCCGTAGCGACAAGAGTAACGAGGTTATCTCCCCGCAAAGAGTATCTCATTATCGACAACGACACTGGAAGTTACCAGAGGGCGGTACTTTGGCCTGATGACGCTAGCGGCTGTATTTAGCCCGCTATTTTTGGCGGGCTTTCAGTGCCATGGCCGCCTGAGAGTGACTTTTAGCGCCGCATATGTGGCCGTAAATGGCAATTTGTGGGATTCTAGCAAGTAAAAATATCGTCATTTTCTGTATCTTTCTCTACTTGGTGTACTTTTTTTCGTCATTGCACGGCGTTTTACACCGCACAAGTGACGAAACCACCGGTGCTTTCCGCTCGAGTCTTGCAAAGTGCGCGAACAGTAGTGCCCGTACTTGTAAGTATGTTCATTATCGGCGATGGTAAAAAAGGCAGTAATTTAATAGAATAATACCTGTTGAACGTAGAAAAGAGCCGCTTAAACGGATATCAACAAAAAAAAATGGCAGACAAAAAAAAAACAGGGAAGCAACCACGAGGTCAATGCACGACAGGCAGCCAATGACTGCACAGCTTTCTTCCTCTTCGTGACACTTCGCTTCTGCGCCCTCACTTCCATTGCATGAGACCTAGTTAAGTACTACAAAGTCCGAGAGGCCCCTCACTGATCATCACGGCATCTATCTATCCCATGTGCCGGGGCCATAGACCGTGGTAGACTACTCGGTCAAAGCAGGAGCGAATGCGAGAGTCTAGTGAGACAGAGAAAAGCTGTGAGTGCGTTTTTGTTGGTACGTCGCAGTGCCAAGGACAAGAGACATATAGAGACATGTAGACATGGTCAGACCCTGCACAAGAATAACCCTTCTGATAAAAAAAGAGGACAAATGGAAAACACCAGAAATAACGATACGCTGATACAGTGTACCCGCCCTACTCTGTAGTTCTGCAGCCAAATGCTTAGTACCTACCGTTTGTCCATTCGTAAGCCCCGGCCGTTTCTTTGTTACCTGACACAGACGACACCATGTGAGTTTTTTTTTTTTTTTTTTTTTTTTCTCTCTCTTTTCTTTTTCTACCTTTTTTTTTTAAAAAAAAAAAAAACTGCCTCCCTCCTTTCGTTCTTCTTTCCCCCTGTAGCCGAGCCGCGGCCTAGTGCTAGCCCAGACCCTGCCCCTGTCTCTGACGTCCTGCAGGCCTGCTGCAGCCCGCTGCAGTCCACTGCACGCCGCCTGCACGCCTGCCTGACAGCGATCAGCTACAGGCGACTCTGGGACACTCTGCCCCGTGCATCATACTCTCTGCACAGTCGCCGCCACTTCCCCACCCCGCAATACCGCTGGGCCAGCTGTTGCCAATCCCCGTTTGGCGGGTTCCTCTTTGTTAGCCCTTTTCTTTTCTTCTTTTTTCTTTTCCTTTTTTTAATTTTCTTTTTTCTTTATTTTTTTCTACCTTTTTTTTCTCATCTTCTCGACGGCTGTTCCCCTTTCCCGCGTCCCCCCTTGATCACTATTTTTCACCGTCATCAAGAAGAAAAAAAAGCCGACCAAAAATCCAACCAAAAAAAAAGAGTAGTCGCTAGCACACATCACTCCGCACCTGTCTCTTATACCTGGCCTTTGGTATCGCCTTCCATTGCAGGACTTACCGAAAGCCCCCCGTACCCACCTACTCTGGCACTGCTGCAGAACCAAGCTCGGCCCAGCCAGCCCGGCCCAGCCCTGTAAAACTAATAACTGCGGCGCACTTCTTTGCTGCTTTCCCGCTTTCAACTCTCTCCCTTCCATCTCTTCCTCTCATCATTTTCACCATCTTTTGTCAAAACTTCCAAAACATACATCGACCGCCACCCTCTTTCTTGTCTTCAGCACAGTCACCCACACACTTTACGCATATTTTGTTGCGCCCCCCTGCTGTCGCGTCCGTCCACTCCTACACCCCTCGTGCATCTCAGCCGTCCTTTCGCCTCCCCTCTATACGGATACTCTGCTCGCCCTTTTGACTCTGTGGACCACTCGCACCATGGACTACTCCAACCCGTTCTTCTCGGTCCAGCAGCCGTACCAGCAGCCGCAGCAGCATTTTCTCGGCATCTCGCCACGAACGCCCTCGGCCTCCAATTCTTCAGACGACTTTAAGACAAGCAATACTCCGCCGGTATGCTCTGCCCCGTTCAACCATTGAATTTTCTTTTTCTTTTTGGGCGGCTTTTGTTGCGGAGCTCGTCCTTGTGTCGCATCGCTGTCTCGCCAATTGTCTCATTGCTGCTTTTTTTTTTTTTTTTTTTTTCAAAACACTCCCTTTTGCCTTCCTCCTCCTTTCGTGCTCGTCTTTTCTTTTACTCTTTCTTCTTCCTGCTTCTTCCTGCTGCTCTCTACAGAGTATTGCTCTCCTCCTCCCATCTCACACTCTTTCTGTTCTCACTGATCTCCATATCAATGCCTTTTTATCATGTCCGGCCTTCCGTGGTTCCTCCCCGCTGACATCACCCCCTCCACACAGCAGGAAGTCTTTCAGGATTTCCATGCCGACCGTTTCCCCGCTTTCGACGTTTATGGCAACTTTGTCGCCGCGCCGCAGCAGCATCATGCCTTTCCCGGCCCGCCTACGCCTCCGGGCCAGCAGCAGATGAGCGCGGCCGGCGTGCACAACCTCCAGCAGCCGCAGCAGCCGACGACGGCCGGCATAGCCGTCTCCAGCATGCCATCTGTCGCCCCTCTTGCTGCCATTTCCACGGTTGACCCCATGGCCGGCCCCATCGGCGTGACCGGTTTGCCGACGTCCGGCATGATGATCGACCCCCCCGCAGCAGCAGCAGCAGCAGCAGCACCAACGACGACGACAGCACCTGGAGGCCGCATGTCCCGCACGTCGGCCGACAAGACATCCAGCGAGGATATGCAGCAGCAGTATGAGCAGGCCCGTCAGCAGGGTTCCAACTCGGACGACGACGAGCTTACCCCCGCACAGTCGCGGCGCAAGGCGCAAAACCGGGCAGCGTAAGTACCGACACACGGGCCCTTTTTTGCTTCAAACGGCCGATGACTAATCATTTTCTTTCATATTTGTTTTCCCCTCTACAGACAACGCGCATTCCGTGAACGCAAGGAGCGCCATGTCAAGGACCTCGAGGCCAAGCTTGCCTCGCTCGAGGCTGCTCAGAACCACGCCTCGTCTGAAAACGAAAAGCTCAAGCGCGACCTGCAAAAGATGAGCACCGAAAACGAAATCCTGCGCGCCACCTCGTCCCTGCAAGCAGCAGCCGCCGCAGCGGCCAACAATGGCGGCGGCGAGATGGGCGATGGCTACGGCAACCATGTCCTCGAGACGGGACCCATGACCTACAACCCGACCGACTTTTACACGGATCTTCTGAGCAGCCACGGCGGCGCGCAGGCCAAGCCCAGCCACCGCATCTTCACGTCCGAGTCGGGCGAGCGTCTGCTGGGCGCGGCGGCCACCTGGGACCTGATTGCCAGCCACGACCTGTACAGGCGCGGCCTCGTCGACGTCACCGACGTCAGCTCGCGCCTCAAGTCCCAGGCCAAATGCGACGGCCAGGGCCCCGTCTTTGAAGAGGGCGCCATCATTCGCGCCATCGAAGAGAGCGCTGCCTCTTCTTCCGTTGACACATTGATGTAAAAAAATAGCCTTTTGTGTGTGTCATTTTTCTGCCCTTTCTGTGTCTTATTTTTTTTTTTTTTGCTTCATTTTTGTTTTCTCGATTTTGCGGTGGCGCCAAGGTTTTTGATGGTTTTGGATTAGCAATCGTTGTGATGGACACAACCGTTTTTCGTGGTCGGCGTTTCAAATTTGGATCTGACGGATTGTTTGGATCTTGGATCTTATTTTCTTCTCTTTCTTCCCCTGTTCCGTCGTTTTTCTTCATTTTTTTCGTGATATCTCCGCAGTTCATGATTTCATGCCACTTATCATTTACTAGCAAATGTCTGGTTCAATACTATGCAATTTTCAAGCACAGATGAAACAACACAAAAACTGGTAACCGTGTGGTATAACTGCTTCTATAGACAGTTCTATTGAATAAACCTAAAGAACATGAAAAATATAAATAGACGGCATGAAAATGAAAGAAAACTCCTAAAACACCACCTCCTCGCCCGCAGGCATCGACGCAGGCAGAGGGGAAAAAAGTATAAAATATAAAGGAATACAAGCGTAAAGATAAAGGGTGTTCATCGATATGAAAAAATGAGAAGGATAAGTTGGTTGCAGAGTCATGAGCATGGCAATAGCCTCTTGGCAAAAGGGTGGTAGAGGTTTTGCTGAATGTGAGAGGGATATGAGAGGAGGTCATCAAAGGGACAGGGGGCCAGAGAGAAGCAGAAGAGAGAAAGAGATTTGACAAAACTCCTCACTTCTTGACCTCATTGTTGGCCGTCTTCGTGTCGGCCTTCTCAACGTAAGGGTGCTTGATCGTCAGGCACCAAATGTCGAGGTAGTCGCAAATGGTGACAATCACGTCCACCACAAACGATCCGTAGACACCCACGGCCGTGCCCAGCATGCAAAACATGTACGCCACCTGGTACACATCATCGCCCAGCGCGCTCGGCCAGCCCAGCGTAAAGTAGCTCGGGGGCTGCGTGTCGGCACCAAAGAGCAGGGCCGCCACCGCAGGGGCCACCTGCTGCAGGACAGGGCCCAGCGAGTCCGCCACGCCGTACGCCAGCGGCAGAACGAGCACGTTGTAGTAGGGGAAGGGCAGGTGCGAGACGTGCGCCGTGATCATCTGGCCGACCGAGTAGGCATTCACCATGCCGACGAAAAAGACAAACGGCACAAGGTGGCTGTGCAGGATCTCGGGCTGCAGGACCAGGTACGCCACCACGAGACCCCAGGTCGCGGCAAAGGGAACGAGGCCCAGGAAGGGGTGGTGGCTGCGTGTGCTGCCCGGCGAGGGCGATCTCGTCTTGCCGGCTTTGGCCTCGGCCGCCTTGGCCTCCTTGCGCTCCTTGGACCAGACGCGGAGCACCGTGCGCATCGACTCGGCCGTGTTGTACACCAGCACCACCGTGCCCTGCACCATGTACCAGCCGGTAAACGACTGCTCCCGCAGAAACTCGGGCAGCATCTCGATCCAGGCGGCCGGGACGCCGAGCGTCGCCAGCATGGGCTGCTGCCAGAACGAGGCACCGCCGAGATAGCCCGTCAGAGCATAGACAAAGACGAGAATCAGCACGCCCTCAACGGGACCATTGACGATGCCCAGCGTCAGCGTGTGCGTGTGGTACTCCTCCCATGTCTGCACATAAAAGGTCATGAGCGACGCAAACAGCGTGGCCACCGTCTTCCAGCCCTGGCCCATGTTTTGCGAGCCGGCAAAGAGGAGCACCTCGAGAGACGTGTTGAGCGCATCCACGCCATGGTCAAAAAGCTCACCCAGCGGGCTGCTCTGATGTGTGCGGCGACTTTGAGAATATGAGTTAGTAAGTGATTAGACTTAAGACAAGAGGGCGAGAGAACTCACGCCTGAGCACCGTCGACGGCATCAAAGGTTTGGTAGAGGAAGAGACCAACGGCCCAGCTGTAGTACACCCACGAAGGACAGTCCTGGTCGAGCGTCGGGTTGTACCATAGCAGCGTGAGCAGGTTGGCCACCACAAACATAAAGCCCGAGAGCGTGATGAGGTTGGGCGCCATGCCCATGGGGAAGCACGGCAGCACGACATTGGTGTAGAACGGCTTGAGAATGTACTTTGACGTCAGACTGTGGTCGACGCCCGAGTACTTGTAGAGCTTGAGTCCCTCGAGGGACTCTTGCCGGAGGTAGACCATGGCGAGCGGCGGTGTGGTGAGATAGTGAGACGGCGGTGACCCGATGAGAGAAAGAGAGAGAGAGAGACGCGGGGCCAATGCCAATGGCGTTGAAGAAAAAAAAAGGCGGCGCGTGAGATGAAGCTTTCAAGCAGAGATAAGATAGTTATAAGGTTTTGAGGTCCGGTAAGATGGGTATAGGTGGCGAAAAGAGCGTGTTGTCTCAAGTCCGTGCACAGAATTGGCCGATGGCTGATCTGCTGGGATGCGGAGCATGAGGACACAATGGAAAAATTGGGCAATGAATTAACAAGGTAAAAAAACCGGTCAGTGAAAAAGGAAAAAAAAAGTGGTGATGTCGCGTGTGGGACCGAAAACGGGCGGGAGCAATCAACGGACGTCTACAAAAAGACTTTCTATCGGCCTGCATATACTATGCATGCATGCACTTTGCACTTTTTTTTGTGCTGCATGTGGAAAGAGCAACAAAAAATTCCCCAAAAAATATGCAGTGCATCGCACTTGCCCTGCCATTGAGAGGAGCCGATGCACGCGTGGGTCGCGCGTCTTAGGTAACACGGTACGTCATTTTATTGCCATGGTACGACACCCTATTGGTCAGAATTAAAGTGGCTGTATTGTCACGTGATAAATCATTCAGGCCATATTCGGTCTCTTTTTTTCATCACGATGATGCATCTACAGCACTACATGTTCATCACCTTGTGTCCTTGATTTGGCCTTTTCTGTTTTGAAAATGCCATGGTCACCTAAAAAATGCACCTTATGCCTAGACCCTTCTTTTTGCATGAATAAAAAATTTGAGACATTTTTGGCAAAAAAAAAAAAAAGAAACCCATCTAACGAGGTCGGCCATGATCATGCAGTCCCTTTTCCCACCAAACTCAAGCCCATCAAAAGCCTTATTTTTTTTCACAATTCAATTCAAGGATAATTTTTTGTTAAGAGAAAAAAAACAAGCTTTAACGGCTGTTGGCGGCAACGCGCACCGGGGCACCACGACTGCCCTGCTTGCTCTGGATGCGCTGGGGCTGGCCCTTGGCGGCGGCGGACGCACGCTTGGCCTTCTCGGCCTTCTTGGCCTTCTCGGCCTCGGCCTTCTTGGTCTTGATGTCCTTGAGGTTTGCTGCGCGCTGGGCGGCGCGGGCCTCAGGGCGCATCGACCGCTTCTCCTTGATCACATCGAGCGAGGCACCGACGATGGCACGCTGCGACTTGACTGTCCGGCGCGACCGCTTCTTGACGACCTCCTGTGGGGGGTGTTAGTTTCTGTACAGAGTGGCAAAGGGGGGAAGGATGGAGGAGATGTGAACGTACCTCAGAGATACCCTTGCGGTGCTGGCGACGGAAGAGAACGGTCCACGAGATGCGGCGGGGGTTCTTGCGCTGCAGGAACAGCGACTCCGACTTGCCGTTCTGGAAGCGGAAGATCTTGCTGTCGCCACGGACGAACAGCTTACCCTGTAGAGAAACGAGTGGTCAGCATAAGAACTCGGTCATGGTGATTGTGAGGCGACTCGAAAGGGCCGCAGAGAACCACCAAGCAGGTCGATTTCCGGCAGCTGAACGACATGACAATTTTTCGATCCAGACACGGGCGATCGTCTTGAGGGCGCGAGATGAAGCCGAAAACATAAATCTCAGATGATATGCTGCAAAATATCGGCAATTGAAAGGAAGCATAGTCGACTTCCTGTCGTGCTGTTCCCTGATTTTTTGTCGAATCACCATCCTTGTCGCCCATCCATCATTTTTTTGTCATTTGAAATCGCCCTTTCTTTTGGTCTGTCGCTGGCCGGTGAATTCGCACAAAACCAAGAATTGCCTCCCGTGATTTTGAATCGCCGTTCGTCAGTCGGATGCGCCCGTGTCTTGCTATCGTCATGTCGTCGTCGTCATTGCCGTCCTTGTCGTCGATGCGTGGTTCTCTCGCCCTTTCGTCGCTCTTCTTTCTCTTTTTCGCTCTCGACTAACCTTGCCGGGGTAGATCTTCTGGCCCGAAAAAGTGTCCTCGTAAACTCTCATTTTGGCGGTGGTGGTCGACGGGGTTGCTGTCGGTGTGGTGTGGTGATGGTTGTCGGTTGTCGAATGTGCGGGTTTGTAGAGGGGGGTGGGAACGAAATTTCCGGCCTGTTTGAAAATTGGTGAGTTTTTTGGACCGATGAAAAATATTTGTGCGCGGGTTTGGCCCCATGCCTGCGCTTTCATTGGACTACGGCCACGCTAAAGTGGGACTTGAGCGGATCACACACGTGACCAGAGATCGACTGATTTTGCTTACATAATAATATTTGACGTCGCGGTTTCTCTATTCTTGGACGGACTCGTGAGAAAAGCAAACGCGCGACCGTCAGACACACTGTAGCCATGATGCAGACTATGTCACCATGGCCGACGCGATTGCCCGCGCCGTGCTGAACGAGTTTGAAAAACTGCCCAAAAACAGAAAGCCAGTGGTCCGACCAAATGGTGTCCGAGAATGGGTTCCTATGGCCGGCGTCGTTGCCGAGTGTGAGCTCTTCTGTGATAGAGTGACGAAAGAAAAAGAAGACAGAGAAGTCAATAGTAGCTGACCTGCAGTCGATGATGGCGAATATGTCTGTGTATCTATGGCGTAAGTAGACTTATAAGGGGCAGAAAAGAAAACGGTCGTCCTGGCTGCGGCTAACTCTTTGCCTCAGAACAGGCATGAAATGCCTTCCGGCATCCAAAATGGCAGATTGCTATGGCATCGGACTGCATGATAGCCATGCTGAAGTGCTCGCCATCCGTGCATTCAACAAGTTTGTGCTGGAGGAATGCCGGAATATCATGGAGCACCCCTCTGTACCGTCGTCATACATTGTCAGACGAGAGCTTCCTGAGGACGAGTTTTCGTACTACGAGGAAAGCATATACAACGAGTCTGAGGACGAAGGTGAAGATACAGAGGAAGAAGATGAAGATGCTCTGCCATGGAGACAAAAGCCCTGGGAAAAGCAGCTTTTTTCATGGAGAGAGGGCATCAAGCTGCACCTCTACTGCTCAGAGGCACCATGTAAGATATTTTCTTTCTTGGCTTGTCCTTTCTTTTACCCTCCCTTTCTTTCCCTTTCTTTTCCCCGTTCTTTTCGGTGATGCATCGCTGACCATCCCAGGCGGTGATGCCAGCATGGAGTTGACCATGGCTGCGCAAGAAGATGCCTCGCCTTGGAGCAGCGGCGATGGTGACAAGAAAAATGACGGCAAAAAGGAGAGTACTGGTGCGGCTTCGCTGATGGGCCGGGGACACTTTGATCGTCTGGGAACGGTCCGTCGCAAACCAGGACGGGCGGATGCGCCTCTGACCCTCTCCAAGTCGTGCTCCGACAAGCTGGCCTTGAGACAGTGCACTTCGCTGCTGACGGGCATCGTATCCCTGCTCGTGGCGCCCAGCCCTGGCCTGTACTTGACGTCCATCGTCCTGCCCGCGTCCCAGTACTCGGAGACGGGCTTCCAGCGGTGCTTCTCGACCGATCCCGAGGTCGGGCGAATGGCGCCCATGGCCGGCCGCACCTGGCCAGGAGGCTACCAGTTTGTCCCTGTGTCGGCACAGACGACCAGCCTCGAGTTTGAATACTCGAAGCGCAGTCTGCTGGCCAAGGACAAGGCGACACCTATTGCCAGTAGCAACACGGCCCTGGCATGGGCAGCCAATGGACTCAACGAGTGCATCATCAATGCGATGCCGCGGGGCAAGAAGCAGTTTGACGGAGAAGGAGCCAGTGCCGTATCCAGACGAGGACTGTTGATTCTTGTGCGGCGTATTGTTGACTTTTACGAGGAGGAGGAAAGTTACATGATGGAGACTACGGGCGCAGAAGAGCTCTGCCATGAGCTGCGAGAGTATGACTACGGCCGGATCAAGATTGGCCCTTTGTATGCTGCCCGCGCTGCCGTCAAGGCCGACGTGACAAGCGAAGCACTCAAGGGATGGATCAAGAACGATGGTGATAACAAGTGGCGTGTCGATGAGCTATTGGAAGAGGACTGGCCTCATATATTGGGTACCCAGGTAGCATACACGCCGCCTCATCTGCGTGACTGAACAGCAGAGGGCACAGAGCTACTGTCATTCAAAGGGGTAGAGATAGTTTGTAGTTGTGCTTCAATTTCAAAAGCTCTTATTCCCCATGTCATAGCACATACTCCGTAGGTACATTTTATATACCTATCCACCTTGGCCTCCAAACCAACACGCCCTGGACTCCCAAGACAAGAGAGGGAAATAATAAATGAAAAAAAAAGAGGAAGAGAGGAAAAGAAAGCAGGAAAAAAAAGAACAGCCATGTTGGGTTATAAAGTTTTTTGTGCGCCTATATCAGGGTTGGGTTGTGCATTGTTTTGGTTTTTTTATTTTCCCTTATATGATTTCCCATTTGACACTTTTTTTATAGATCATATTGTTTTTTTGTTCTCCCTTTTTACTCGACCTTGTCCTCAAAAGTGCGGTCGACAAGGTCAGGGATGGCGTCGTCGTCCTCGGCCTCGGCGGCAGCACCGCCCTCCTTCTCAGCATCCTTCTGGAGGCTCTGGTAGCTCTCGGCCAGCTTGCGCAGCGAGGCCAGCGAGTCGGGGCCGAGCTGGTTCAGGATGCCGGGGACGAGGTCAGTGAGCTCCTTGTCCTCACCGTTGCCGTAGATGGCAAAGGTGTTGGAGGGGACAGCAGCGTGGACTGGGGGTTGTTAGTATCAAAAAGAAAAGGGAAGATATGCTTTGCAGTTCTGTCTCCCGCCACCAAAACTCTGCAACTTACCCTTGGGCTGGGCAAAGTGAATGACGTTGCCGTCGCTCTTGAACATGTTGACCTCCTCGATCTGGGTGATGGGCTGGACGTTGAGCTTCTTCAGGGCAGTCTGGAGCTTCTTATCCTCAGCAGCCGACCGAGCACCAGCGGGCGCACGCTTGACCTTTCTCCGGGGCGTGCCCTTGCCACCGGTGCGCGAGACAGCGCCGAGCTTCTTGAGGCGCTCCTGGATATCCGCCATGTTGCTTGTTGTTGAGAGCGGGGGTCGTGGATCAACTGTGAGCCACGGTGAAGGTTATCTGACGAGGTTGTTAGTATGAAGTGGAACAGAGAACGAGCATACGAGAGAGCCAAGGGAGGGGAAGGGCAAAACAAAAAACAGGCAATGAGTCGTCGTTGGTATGGTTCACGTCGTCATCTGTCCCGTCGTCGTCGCCGTCGCCGTCAATCACGTGATATGCGCGAGATGATGCTGAAGCGAGGATAGCAGCAGCCATTGTCGACAATTCAAGATGCCCACTGGCTGTTGTGGTAGCTCATGGATGATAGGTGACGAGATGCGCTGGGGGATTGGCGGGCCGCGGGTAGCTCGGGGCGCAGATTGGCGATCGATCGGCGACATGATGCTGTCGAACACAGTATTGCTTCCTCAATGATTGCTCAAGAAAGAAGGCAATACATCTTTGGAACATGATTCAATTGACAAAAAACACATCATGGCCATGTTCAATATCGTGATGTCGATCCAAAGAGGGGTGGTGATGTTCAAAACCGAGGGCTGACAAAGAGACGAAAATTGACCGAGGAGGGGAGGAGAGGGGGGAGGGAGGGACGAGGACGAGGACGGAATGACGACGACGACAACAACGACACAATAACCCACGAGACCTCCATGGCATCAAACATGGTCAACACCTACCGAGAAGGGAGGGGTGGTTGTCGGTGCCGGAGAAGTGCGCGGAAGTGGGCGGAGGGCCGGAGGTGAGGTAGGGTTGGTATTGGTGATTCGTAAAAAGGGAAAAGTAAAAGTCGTAAAATCGGAGAAGCGCAGAGAAGCACAAAGGCAACGAGCAGCACACACACAGCGACGAGAGGTCTGGGCGGAGCCGGCAGGCGCAAACGAGCGGCGTATTTTTTTGGCACACAATAATTTTCAGTGCACCCCACTGCAACAGGGAGCTAAAACCCCGCCGGTTATGTAATGTGTGGCTGGAGGGGTGATGCTGTGGCAGTGCATTGCATCTGGGGAAGCATGGAAGGTGGTACGGAGGTACCTGCTCTCAGCACTGGGAGCTCCTGCTGCAGGGAAGCAAAAAAAGGTACAAGGTACATTGGACAAAAGCATCTATCATGTTGAAACCCGAAAAACGCCAATGAGTGAAGAGGCAAGGAACCCGAACAAATACAAAAAAAGAACAAAAAAAAAAGAAAAAGAAAAACAGACAAAATCCAGGGTCACAGACTGCAAATCCTACTTTTCCTCTGGCAGACCAGCCTCTTTCCGCATGGCTTCCCGCTGGGCCTTGGCCTCGGCAGCAAGACGCTGTGTCTCGCTGATCTTGGCTTCGCGAGCAGCACGAGCTTCTTCTTCCTGGACGATCCAGACTGTGCTGTTAGAAAAAGAAGAGAGAGGGACAGAATGAAATGCAATAGAAGCCACGGTACGCACTCGGCTTGTTGCTTTGTGATTGGCGCTTGAGGTTCTGCAGCCACTCGTTGAACTCGGCCTGGCGCTCCTCGCGACGCTCGAGACTGCGCTTCTGGAGGTCGGGGTTGTAGCGTTTGAAGAGTTCCTCGTCGGTCGGCATGAGGTACATGGTCAGAGCCGGGCCGCCAATGCACATGGCGGCGCCGCTGTGCTGTTAGAATGGAGAGACGAGAGAGAGAGTGGGCGCGACAGAAAGGCAAAGAGTCAAACGCACCCGGCAAACATCTTTGCCCACAGCTTGTAGTTTGTCGGCTGTTTCGGCATTGTTGCGGTCTGAAAGCTGGCAGATATGCGACTGGACGACAATATGCTGTTGAATTCTCTGTTGCGAGGCGGCCGCAATGATGTCGCGATGCTGTCGCAAAAAGCTGTCGTTCGCAAAAAGTCATGGCAGGCGATCAGAGGTACTTTTGCCATGTCTCTTATCTTATCGAGTACGGTGCATTTAGGTATTCTGGCTCCGTAAAATGCTATACCCACCGGTGGACTGCCCCTCCAAAACGTCTTGACTCGTGCTTCTCTTTCCCCCATCACGACGACTCGCGACTCGCGACACAATCACCAAAAGATAGATCTCGTCACCGCCCGTCACCACCCGTCACCGCCCACCGCATCCTCTTCCTCCCCTACCCCGCTCCCGCACAGTTCACACACAACCCTCCCTCACCATGGGTCGCGAAGACCAGCAGGAGGAGATTGAGGTTCTCGAGTCGATTTTCGCCGACGAGTTTACCAAGATTGAGGACGACACGTTTCGCATCGCCATCAAGCTCGATCTCCCCGACAACGTGGCCGAGGCAACCAAGGCCGATGCTGACGACGATGACGACGACGGCGGCGACGATGACGAAGAGGGTGACGGTTCGCCGGTCATGATGCTGACGGTCAAGTACCCGGCCGAGTACCCGGATGTCGAGCCCTCTCTCGAGCTCGCGGCACCGCCGCAGCAAAAGGCGCGGCATCCGCTGCTCAGCGTGGCCGACGACCGCGATGAGCTGCTGGCAGGGCTGCGCGAGACGATGGACGAGAACATGGGCATGGCCATGGTGTTTACGATTGTGTCGCAGCTCAAGGACTCGGCGGAGCAGCTGATTATCAGCCGGTTCGAGGCAGCGGCCAAGGCGCAAGAAGAAGCGCAGCAGGCAGCGGAGCGCGAGGAGAACAAGAAGTTCCAGGGCACGGCCGTGACGCCCGAGTCGTTTGTGGCGTGGCAGGAGGCCTTCCTCAAGGAGATGGCTGAGAAGCGGCGGCGCGACGAGGAGCAGCAGGCCGCCGAGCTGGCCAAGAAGAACCGCAGCGCGGCCAAGGAAGCAGCACGGTTGACGGGCCGGCAGCTTTGGGAACAGGGTCTGGCCGGCAAGGTGGACGAGGACGAGGGCGACGACGAGGGCGATGTGCCGACAGAGGAGGTGCAAAAGCTCAAGGTGGAGGCATAAACAGAGGGAGAAGAAGGGGGAGGAGAAACGCGCATTATTTCAGAGATGGGGATGTACATATTTTATACTTTTTCTGAGGTTTCTTTTTTATTTTTTTTTTACAAGCATCCATGTCATGACGTTACTGGTAATTCAAAACAAACGGGCAAGAAGACGAGGGAATAAAGACAAAAAGACGGACGTTGAAATAGTCTAAGAGATATATATTGCTGCTTCTTTTCCCAACCAAACGCCAGAATGAATAAAATGTAGAAAAAGAACGGGAGTTTAAAAAGAAAAGGCCACAAAACACAAACGACGCCGCCATCCCCCAAAACTCTCAATCCTTCATCTCTTCGTCTTCATCCTCCCAGGCCTCGTCGTCGTCGTCCTCTTCATAATCCTCCTCATCCTGCTCCTTTTGCGGCGCCGGGCCGACGGCAGCCACCACCTCCTGCATCAGCTCCTGCGCGTGCTCGCCCAGCCGCTCGTCCTCGTACTCTTGCTGCGCAAAGCGACGCAGACAGCGGCCCAGACAGCGGCGCGCCTCGGTCCACGAGTCCTTCCAGGCCGTCTCCTTCTTGTCTTGGTCGCGGTACTTTTGGCCCTGCAGGTAGTTGGCCAGGCCGGCCAGGTACCACACCTCGACCGACTGGTCGTCCTCGTGCAGCAGCTGGCCCGTCACCTCGAGCGCCTTGCTCAGCCACTCGACCGTCATCAGCATGCGCGCCAGGCTGACGCGCACGCTGAACGCGGGCACGCTGGCGAGGCTGGGACGGTCGGCCTCAAACTCCTCGAGCGGCGCCAGCGCCTTCTCCCACAGGTCCAGGCTGCGCTGCAGGGCGGCCCGCGCGTCGGCGTCGCGGCTCTGGCTGATGCGCACGCTGGCCAGCGTCTGCCACGCCTCGGCCGATGCCGGCTGCACGAGCGTCGCCTCGGTCGTCAGGCGCTCGCACTGCGTCTCGCACTCGGCCTCGTACGACAGGTCCGTCATCCACACCTCGGCCATGGCGCACAGGATCTGCGCGAGCTTGGTGTTGATCTCGTCCAGCTCGTCGACGGCCTCTTCGTCTTCTGATGCCGTCTTGCCCCCCTTGGCCTCCTTGGCCTGCTTGGCCTGCTTGGCCCGCTGCCGCAGCGCCTCCGTGCCGCGCTCGTACCACTGGATGCTGTCGCGGCCGCCCGTCTCGCTGAGCTGCGCCAGGTACAAAAACTTGTCCACGCCGCCGCCCAGCGCGTCCGGCAGCAGCAGGCCATCGTTTCTCTCCGCCGTGTCCAGCGCCGCCGACTTTTCCAGCGCCGTCCGTGCCGCCTCCTCGTTGCCGCCCTCGAGGTAGATCTCGCCCACGAGCGCGTACACGGCCGCCAGGCCGACGCCGTCCACAACAATATTGGTGCTGGCGCCGCCGCGACGCGCGCTCTCGAGCTGCTCCTGCGCCTTGACGGCCGCCACCAGCGCCATCTGCACCTCGCCCTGCGTCATGGCAATCTCCGCCGCCTCTACGAGCGCGCGCGGCGAGGCCGTGGCTGTCGAGGAGCCCGTCTTGGCTGCATCGTTGCCGCCCTTCTTTTTCGACCGTGCCTTTTTCGATCCGGGGCGTGTCTTGGCCATTGTTTTTGTTGTTGAATTATGGTGTGTATGTCGAGACCGAAAAAAAAGGAAATTTAAAAAAAAAAAAAGAAAACGGCGTAAAAGAACAGCAGTTGTTAGAAGGTTGTCGTTTCGGCGGGGAGATAAGCTTCCAAAAAAAATCTTATCGACTGCAGCGCAATGGCGGGGGATCCACTTTATCACCACTCCGTGCAAAGACGGCAGCTTTGTTAGTAGAGGTAGGTACTTAAACGTTCTTGTTATGTTTGATTTTATAGATCTGGAGGAACCTGGTAGTTGTGATATTTTCATCATTTTATTAGGCCTCAAAAGTAAACTTGAGAAATAGCTCGTTTCGCTCTGCTGCTTTTTCATGCTGTGCTGCAGCTTCCATATCCAGTCCCTAAGCAAGACGACATAGCAATAATTATCCAAAAAAAGGGAAAAAGAAAAACCGAAAGAAAAAAGATAAATCAAAAAATATAGACCGATTTTTCCCCGAATCCAAATGATGCGCCAGTTTCGCTTGTGTAAATCCAGAAAGATAAAAGTCAAAAAGAAAAGAGGAAAGGAATACGAAGAAGCATTATTCAAGAAAAGGTAAAAGGAGAGAGTTCACTCCGAGACTCGGTCCTACCGAGCATGAGGAAACTCTGGACTCATGGGACTGACAGGACTCACTGGCCCATCCATGTGGCCTTGGTCATGGTTGTCCTCCTCATCGTCGTCATTCACCACTTCGGCAAAACTGCTCATAAAGTCAGGCTGCCGCGCTGGGTCGACGCGGTTGACACTGGCTCTGTGGACATAGCCAAAACTGGTCGGGCGGTCGACGTGGGATGCTTGCGACACGTGCGACACATTTGACGCGTGCGACAATGGACTCACAGCGCGCGTGGCGGCTGTGCTGTCGTCGTTGAGATCAATCTGCGCAAAGTCGTCCGACGACGGCGGGATCGACGAGCCGTCCGAGTGCCGGTCTTGCGGCGAACCGCTGCGGCCAAAGGGTGCTAGGTATTGCCGCGGTGCAGCAGCAGCAGCAGCAGCAGCAGCGGTAGTACCCTCGTGATGCGCCCGATCCTGCTCCTGCTCTTGATCATGCGATGGCACACTCCTCTCAGCCGACACCGACCTCTCCGCCGACCGCTGGCTCTGCGTATCCAGTGACCCCGTGGATGCCCGCTTCGAGCTCTTGCGCGGAACACTCGGCACGTCCAGCGACAGCAGGGCAGGCATGACTGCTGGCCCAACACCACCACCACCAGCGCTGCTGGGTTCGTAGCGGCTGGCTTTGGACTGGTTCCGCGTAGGCGCCCGGCTCGGCATGTGGATGCTCGAGCCCGCATCAATCGACGGCAGCAGCGGCGGCGCATCCGATACAACAGGAAGCTCGATATTGGCCATGTGCTCGTCCGACGTGGCATGGCTGACATGGCTGATATGACTGACATGGCTGGCATGGCTCATGTGACTAGCCGATCGAGTCACTGCCGACGGACCAGCACCTTCATCGTCATGGTCGTCATTATCCGGTAGCGGACTCTTTAAAAGATCTGCCTCGCCGGCCTTGGCATCGCTGATGGACCGCTGGCGGCTCAGCCGCTTGCGACGGCTGGCGGCGCGCTTCTTTTCGCCCTCGTCGCCGTCATCGTCGTCGTCCGACTCGATCGGGCCGTTGCGGATCACGTCCATCGCCATCGGTATGCCCGGCGGCGGACCGTCGTCGTCAAAGTCGCCGCCACGCGCCATCATCGCCGGCGGCATCCGCGCACTGCGCACCACCTCGAACCCTTTGCCCTTTTCCTTGGTCTTGCCGCCAATCAGGCTGCGGAACCAGCCGCTCGCCGATGCAATCGGTCCTGTTGGGTCGGCAGGACCCGTGCCGAGCTTGCGGCTGGGCGCATCCGAATTCAGCCGCTGGCCGCGCACGCCATAGTAAAAGTCCACTTCGCGCGTCGAGTAGTCGGTCCGCGTCGCCGGCAGCGTGCCCGTCGTGCCATCGCGGCCCAGAGCGCCCAGGCCCAGGGGACCGCCCTCCACATCGGATGCGTCCACCGTTGCTCCCAGAGCCGTTGCGCTAGCGTCGGCTGTTGTTGCCACACCGGCAGCGGCACTGCCTGCTGCACCACCGGCACCACCGGCACCACCTGCACCACCGGCAGACAAAGCAGCTCCGGGAGACTCTGGCCAGTCGCCATTGGACCATGGCCCGCGGGTCTGGTCAGCCGGCGAAGGCACGCCTTCAGGGTTGAGCGTTGACCTCCGGGCTCTTCGTGGCGGACGGTAGTATGGATCCGTTGCTTCGGCCGGGCTGGTGCCGCCGCCGCCGCCAAATAGACCAGAGACGGGGCGAGCGTGGCCGCCGCCGTTGCCACTACCCGTGACGATGTACGGAAAGTTGGTCATCTCACGCGGCGTGGTCGGTGTCCCGCCGGTCGTGCCACCGCTCTCGGCATTGCGCACGTGGCTGTAGACGGTCGTCGATGCATCGACGCTCGTATTGTCAAAGGCCGATGAGCTGCGCTGGCCTGGCTTGCTGCCGGACATCATGAGCATGCCGAGACTGCCGGCCGATCCGCTACGAAGACGGCCGCCAGGCATGATATAGCCTCCTCCTCCTCCTCCTCCACCACCGCTGCCGCCGCCGCCCTTGATCGCGTCGTCCGAGTGGCCGAGCATGGCCGTGCTCGACAGCTGGCTCTGGCGCGACACGACACCCGTGGCACGACGAGGCATGCGACGTGCCAGCTGCCGCATACCAAAAATCTTGGAGAGGCCGCCTCTTGTCTGGCCGGCCACGTCGTCGCCGCCAGCACCGGCCATGCGAGCCACCACCTCAATCATGGTCTGGACGGCATTGAGGAAGAAGCCAAAGATGAGCGTGCCGGCATGGATGAGAAGAATGACGTAGCCGATCCAGCCCTTTGTCTCGTCGGATACACCGAGGGCGGGGATAAAGGTGATCATGAGCATGATCGTGACAAAGCGGATCACCGCAAAAAGCGTGTGGTAGGCGTTCATGGACGACTGCCGGGGGAAGGGCAGGATGGCCTGGATGGCAAGGACCTGGGCCACCTCGCAAATGGCCAGCAGCACAATCTGGGCCACGCCGGCCGGCTGGACCGCGCCAATAGCAATGCCACGCACAAACGTGAGCATAAAGGGGCACAGGGCGTAGTAGGCGGCCTCGTCCGAGTAGGTGTTGTAGAGGGGGCCGTACAGCAGCAGCGTGGGCAGGTCGTCAAACAGCACGGCGCGCGGCTTTGTGGTCACAATGAGGTACAGCAGCCAGCCGGCAAAGCAAAGAATCACAACGAGGGTGACGGCCGCCAGAGCGACCGTGTAGTTGGGAGAGTGTGGGGCAACCACAAACTGGAACGTCGTGAGGGCCACCAGGGGGAGCAGCAAAAAGTTGAAGACGACACGGACCAGGTTGCCGACAGCCAAGGGCCAGTTCTTGGAACGCAGATCCTCTTCGGGGATGCGACGCGTCGCGCGGTAGCACCACTGCAGGCCGAGGCCGAGCTGGAAGAGGATCAGGACGCCCGCCACAACGGCCAACAGCCAGACCATCATGCCGGGCCACATGTCCTCGACATTGCGCATGCCGGCCAGGCGGCCGAGGTTCTGCAGGCCATAGCTGCTGGCAAAGTCGTTGAGGTAGAGCCCGTCGGCGGTGGCGGGGAAGCCCGGATCCTGCGTCACAAAGCTCTGGTTGAACATGAGGGCGGACCAGGCCACCTGGCTGACGACGGGCTGGTAGAAGCCGGGATAGCTGACGGACAGGCCACCGGTCAAGACGGCAAACTGGAGGTACTGCAGACAGTCGCCGAAACCGGGCGTGACGAGGCGCAGCAGGTCGGGATCGCGGCCATAGTTGGAGGTCCAGTGGAAGAGATCGGTGGTGCCCCAGGGACTGTACATGCCGGCAAAGACGGTGGCAAAGCCGACGGCCACAAGAACGAGCAGCGGCAGGAACTTGATGGCCCAGGTGAGGCTGCCGAGGCTGGGCACGACGTCAGCCGAGACGCAGCCAATGACGGTGGCGTCGTCGTCGCCGTAGCGGATGAGAAAGGTGGCGCTGAGGGACGAGAAGGCATACGACGTCGAAAAGTTGGTGCTCATGGACACGGCAGGCAGCTCGTAGTAGGGAATCGCCGACGTGTTGAAGACGGGGCCGAGCGGGCACGTGGCGTTGCTGAGCGCATTGCGGCAAAAGTCCGTGTCGTTGCTAAAGGGCTCGTAGGACAGGAAATCAACGGTGCTGTGCAGCGTCGTGAGCCGCGGGTCGGACGAATGGGCGTTGGGATCGCGCAGGATCTTGCCGTCGGTGAAGTTTCTGTCCTGCCACTCGGGGCTGCCGGGCGGCGGCAGCGACGTGTCCGAGTGCGAGCCGGTCACGTTGCCGTACATGGTAACCGTCAAGGCGCGCGTGCTGTTGTCGGGCAGGTGGTTGAAGGTGGCCTCGACGTGTAGCGGCACCCATTGCAGCAGAACAGGGCTCTTGTTGTCAAGGTAGTCGCTCGAGAGGCAGTTTTGAAAGGGAACAGAAATAGCGGACGCGGACTGCGGGAGGAGAACGAGGAGGAGGAGAGCAGAGATAAGAAGCGACGTCATCGGAGCTGTGCCGAGTCTCGATGGTCCCGAGTGTTGTCGTGATATTCGAGCATCAGTCGTCGTCGAAGCTGTGCGTCGATATGGCCGTCGACGGACCGGGTAGATAGCCCAGCCAGGCATCCGAACTGGGTCTGAAAGAGACATGGTCGTCGATATGGACTAGGCAGTAAAGGCCAATGCCCAATTGCTGGAGAGAGGGGGGTAATTTGGATGCGATCGATCTGTCGAGTGCCAAAGAGAGAAGTAAGACGGGCGAAAATAAAAAGACAGTTTCGATGGCAACAGCAGCGGCGCCTTAGATGGAGGCCATCATCACACGCGGTCCCCCAAGGCGACGAGGCTTTGCGATAAAGACGGCTGCAGAGAAAGAGCCGGAAATCGAAAACTCGAGACGATCGACGCTGCAAATGGCCTTGCGAATGAGATGGCGGCTGCTGCAACGCTGACAAGGGTGGTCTTGGGGGCTGAGGGGAATGGGCCCCGTCGACGTAAGAAAGATGGCTGCTGCACGTCGTTGGAAAAAAAGAATACAGCAGAATGCGGGAATGCCCAAAGCAATAAAAAAAATAGGCGAAATCCCCGAGAATCGGAAATCGGTAGGGGAGGTTGGGCGGGACGGGGTTAAAGTCACGGCGGAGGCGGACCGTAAGAAAAGATAAAAAGGGGAAAGACCGACCGTGACGATGGAAAGCGCGAGGCGTACTCGTACTCCATGCAACGGAGGAAGGTGCAGGCTATCAGATAAGTTGAGTCGCGGTCGGAGTGCCTGCCACAAGAGAGTCGCTGCGAGAGAGGTGCAGCAGAGCGCAAAGTGAACACGGTAAAATGGGCAGTAGCCGGGAAAAAAAAAAAGGGTGACGAGAAACTTGCGGCAAGAAGCTCCTTCGCACCTTCCTGCTGTGTACGGTATAGGTAGGTGGTGGTGGTGGTGAGTGGCTGTGCTGGCGCGTGCTCTCGAAAAAAGTGCCTCTGCTCCCCGTCTTTCGTACTATCTCTGCTGTCCTAGGGCTGAGAAAGGCAAAAGCGAAAAAGGCCAAAAGGCAAAAGGGGCAGTCCCAAAGTCGAAAGGTCCCCCCCCCCTAAAAAAAAGATCACAATAGAATGAATAGGTATTTATTTTAGTTTAACGCCATATCACATTCCTATCGCCAAGCCGCATTACCAATATCACAGCCATCCATCACATATCCCACAATCAAATAACAACACCCTCCCACCCTGTCGTCTCGCTTCTGCAGCCCGCTACATGCATACTACTACCCAATTATGCACTAAACGCAGTGCCACGCGCCGCGACCATGTGGCGTCCAAATACGGGCGGGCCCACTTTTCAGGGGCTAGCGTTGGTGGGCGGTTCACGCCGTGTGCAGGTCCCGCCTCTCTCTCTGTGCCGCCTCTCTTTTGCGTTGCTTGCTTGTCCGCCGCTGCTATTGCTCCTCCGCTCCTTTCCTCCCGCACCATTTACACCATTACGACGTACGGAGTACCAGTCCCAGTGCACGACGCCAAACGGGGGATCAGTTACAGCACTCTGAAACTTTGCAGCCAGCAGCGAAAACTAGCAAACGGCCAACGGGGGAAGGAGTTCACCAGATCGTTCCTGCCGCCGCGCCCCGTGTCGACAGGGTCCCTCCTTCCGTATCTGTCCCCTCCAGCCTCCCCCCCACGCCTTTCTCCTCTCTTCGGACTGTCTCCCTCTTTCGCCGACTTTCTTCCTCACCAAACCCTACCCTATATTCCGTACTCTTACTCGCCAACCTACGGATTACATCTCTCTCTCCCACACCACACCCCCCTCGCCGCTCTCTCTTACGCCATTCTCCCCTTGTGTCTTGACACCGCCTCGGTTTATCTTCCCTCTTACGACCCCTGTTCCTCTGCCGGCCACTGTTTCGCCCTGTCTGCGCGTCCCTTGCGACGTTTGTCGCTGTCGACTTTTTCTCGTATCCATTTTCGCCGTACTTCTTCTTTGTCATTTCGCCTTTGTCAGTTCCGTCTTTTTCGATCTTTGCCGACAACCACCCCCGGTCTCGCTTCTTGACACGCATTGCCTGGGTTATCCCCTTGTTTCCGCCATATCTCCGACCGGGAACCCCTCGTCAAGAACCTCTCCGTCTTCTGTCTCGTTGATATTTTTTTTTGTTTGGCTGCCAGGCAGAGCATAATTCCCGACAACTCTTTTTTCTTCTGCGCCGTTTGCCCCCCCGACCAGGCGCTGCTCCTGCGCGTCGTCATACGCTTGCCTGGAGCCCTACTCTCTCTCTCTGTCCTTCTTCGACAAGTCTCGTTTCTCTTCTTGGCTGAAGAGACTCGCGATCCTCGCCATCGATGCAGGCTTCTGCCGCGCCGCCGCAGCGCCAAATGCAGCGTCGTTCACCTCCCGGCGCCGACGGCGGCCAGGGCATGCCGTCCGGCATCCCGACCGGCATTCCCATGGGCGGACCGACTCTGTCGCGGCCGACGGGTATGTCATCCATACGGTCAGCGCCGAGCGCGCCAGGACCCCGTAGGGTAAGTAGCAGATCATCCGCCGTTGCTGTCTTTCGTTCTTTCTTTTTCTAGGCTGACATCGGACAACGCAGAACGGCGGCAGCTCGGGCTCCAACAACGCCCAACCCCCCCTCTCGCAGATCGAAAAGAGCGTCACGCACCTCCTTGTCGCCACGAAGCAGCTGCTCGAAGTCCTCACACAATGGTCGCGCGGCCAGGCATCCGACACGCAGGTGTCGGACATTTACGTCCGCCTCGGCTACGAGTTCAACATGGCCTGCCGCGCGTTCGCCGCCATCAACGTCGACACCTCGGACCTGGGCAATGTCCCGGAGCTGCTGCGCAACATTCTCGAGGCCACACTGAGCCAGGAGGCCAGCAGCGAGAGCCTCGAGCGCTACCTGCCACGCATTCGTGATATCATCATCAATCTGCTCCACGGCCTCAAGCGCAAGCAGCAGAAACTGCGCCAGAAGCAGCAGCGCGAGCGCGAGGGCAGCGCGCCGCCTGGCTCGATCGAGTCCGGCGGCCCCGCCCGCTCTGGCAGCTTGACCACCTCGGCCAGCGCCGGCACCGGCCTCACGTCCATGCTCAACGAGACCATGGATGTTGCTTATGACCCTCCTCCGACCTATACCCAGCAACCGCCTCATCAGCAACAGCAACAGCAACAGCAACATTCGCAGCAGCAGGCACAACAGCAGCAGCAGCAGCAGCAACAACAGCAACAACAGCCACCGTTGCCGAGTCTGCCGCCTAACCGCGACGAAAAAATGAACCCGACATCACCTTCACGCCGTTCTGCTGCACCGCGCGACCAGTCCCGCGGCGCCGCCCCTTCTGACCAGACGACCCTCCCGAGCAACACGATGCAGGGTGCACCTGGCGCCGCGCCCTACACGGATGGCACAAGAGCAGCTGGCGGCAGCCACTCCCATATGCCGTCGGCCGGCGAGATCAACGTGGATGCTTTCCCGCCTCCCCCACCACCCAAGTCGCAGCAGAGCGCGCTCATGGCGCTTCAGCGTAATGGCGACCACCTTGAACGCCGCGCTTCTCGCCGCTACTCCCAGTACCACATCCAAAAGCAGCTGTCCGGCAGCATCTCCAACGGCATGCCGCTGCTGCCGTCGCAGACGACCCCTATCCCGAACCGTGGCCGCGCCGAAGCCCGTGAATCGCTGCGCGCCGTCCAGGTCCGCAATGTCGGCAGCAACTCATCGCTGAACCGCGCCGGTGGTGGATACGAGTCGTCACCCATGCGCGTGCCCAGCCGCGTGTCCGAAGAGCGCGACATGGGCTCGGACGGCAAGGAGGTTGTCCCCCCACCTACCATTTCGACATCCGGTGTGCCCCCGGCGGCTTCGCGTGACAACGACAGCCCGATGGCGCGGACGCCCGAAGACAAGTACCCGCAGCCGAGCGCCACTCTTACGGGACCCGTGAGCGATCTGATGCCCGATCTCCCAGCCCACGACGACCGCGACCAGCCGTCGTCTTCTGTGCCCATCCGGCGGCGACCCGACAGTTACGAGCCGAGAACGGAGGCCGAGATCCAGAAGCGCAACAAGACGCGCAATGCAACACAAGCCGCTCTTGTTGGCGAGGCCATTCCCGAATCGGCAGCCGCCTCACCGTCGCCGTCGCCAGCACCGTTTGCGGTGCCCGGAGAAGAAGGAGAGGAGGAGGAGTCCGCGAGCAAGGAGCTCACGCTGTTTTTGCAGTACAAGTCCAAGGTCAAGAAGTTTGTGCTGCCCGAGGGCTACAGCGAGCTCACGATTGGCCGTCTCCAGCTGGCCTTTATTGAAAAGTTTTCGTGGAACACGCAGCACAACGGCGCGGATCTGCCCGAGATTTACATCCAGGACCCGGTGTCGGGCGTTCGCCACGAGCTCGAGGACCTGGCGGATATCAAGGACCGGACGGTGCTGGCTCTCAATGTCGAGCCCCTGGACGAGGTGAAGCGCCACATTGACGAAGGCATCGGCTCGCTCAAGGCGATTGTGCAGCAGGTCAAGCAGAATGTCGACGAGCAAGGAGCCGCTCTGCAGCGGGTGTCGGACCGGCAGCAGGAGGCGTCCAAGGAGATGGCGCGCATGGCGGCCGCGCCGCCGGTGCAGCCTATGACGCCGCCGGCGGACTCGCCGCGCGCAGCCAGTTTGGGCGGTGCGCCGTCGGGCGCGTCGTCGATGCTGGCGCGGGCGGGCAGCAGCAGCAGCAGCAGCGCCGCCGCTGCCGGCGGCGGCAAGCGATTCTCGAACCAGCAGCTGGGCGAGGTGGCGAGTCTTCGTCGCGACCTGGCCGTTCTGCGGCAGACGTACTCCAACTTCCAGTCGGACGTGGAGAGCTCGATGACGGCGCTGCGCAACAAGGCGGCGAGCGTGAAGCAGGCGGTGGCGGAAACGGCGATTCCGGACATTGAGGACGGCAAGGGCCAGGCGATTGTGGCGGCGGGCCGCAAGAAGCTGAGCGCCGAGTCGGACCGTCTGGTGACCAAGGTGGACGACCTGCAGGACCTCGTGGAGGATCTGCGCAAGGACGTTGTGCACCGCGGCGTGCGCCCGCTGCCGCGGCAGCTCGAGTCGGTGACCAAGGACATTACGCAGCTGGCCAAGGATCTCAAGAAGATGGAGGAGACGATGAAGCACGACAAGCCGATCTGGACCAAGATTTGGGAGAAGGAGCTCGAAGAGGTGTGCAAGGGCCGCGACGAGCTCCAGCTGGCGGAGGATCTGCTGGTGGATCTGCAGGACGATCTGGAAAAGGCCTCGGAGACGCTGGCGCTCGTCGAGCAGGCGACCAAGGAGCAGATGAAGGATGCGGCCAACCCCAACGGCGGAGCCAACGGCGCGGCCAAGGACGTTTCGGGTGCGGACGGCTTTGGCCCCTCGCTGATTGCGCGGCAGCTGTCGCGCGGCCTGAAATCGATTGGTGACAGCATCGGCGCGGCGACGGACCCGAGCGTTGCCAAGGAGGGCATGCTGGGCGAGGTGCGTGCACTGCGGCCGAACCACGAGAACCGGCTGGAGGCGATTGAGCGGGCCGAGAAGCTTCGACAGAAGGAGCTGGCCAGCCGGCGGATCAACCCGATGATGCAAGAGATTCACGATTTTGTCGAGGCCGGCAAGCTCCGCAAGTCGGGCGGTTTCGAAGAGGTGGAGCGGGCGCGCAAGGCCAAAGATGACCGGATCCGGCGGGAAGTGTGGGAGCGGATGAATGGATTTGTCGCCGAGGATGGCGAGGTGTATGAAGAAGTGGAAGAGGAGGAGGAAGAGGAGGGTGAAGAAGGAGAGGAAGGAGAGGAGGAAGTCGAGTATGAGGAAGTTGAAGAGGCTGAAGAAGGCGAAGAGGGCGAGGAGGCGGTCGAAGGGGAGGAGGGGGAGGAGGTTGAGGAAGAGTTGGAGGGCGAAAGCCATGTCGAGAGCGACGATGGCCACGGCCATGGCCATGAGCATGAACATGAACACGAGCAGGGGCACGAGCACGGCCACGAGTCAGATGGACACGGGCACGAGCATGAGCATGACGACACCCGCGACTCGGTTGCCACGTCGGTGGCCGCTGCCGACCACGGCCGACAAGGCAGCGCTACCACGGCGAGTGAGGAGGAAGAGTTTGTGGAGGCCAGAGAGTCGCCAGCTAACGGCCCGGCCCATCATGCTACTGTGCCCATGAATGCTATTTAAGGAGAGAGAAACGCAGAACAGAGAGAGAGACGACCTACGATCCCCTACGATGGAACCTCTTAACGGACATGATATTTTATTTCAGATACATCTTACATAGTCTTCCTACACCACCACCACCACGCCTTTTTTTATTTGCCTAAACTTTGCACCTACCACATCAGCATTATGTTTTGTCAAAGTACATATACCCCCTTTACCATTATCCCTCTTACCCAGATATCGACAGCTATGTTTCTGCAGCCTGTTATTCTGACATTGACTGTCTTTTTCTTGTCTAGCCCTGCTCGCGTTATTGTTGTGCTTCTTTTTATTTGTTTCCATAGACTGCCTGCTTGTCTGCTGTCTTGTCTGTGTTTTTTTTCTGGTTACTGCTAGGTGCCTTATTACTATTCGTCACCAATGAAATCATTTATATTTACTTTGCACATGTTCCCTTGAAGGGGGCAAAAAAAGAAGCTTCAATTCCAGTTCGTCCATTACACGACAACAAAACCAAACCGATCCCAAGCAAAAGCGAACCAACCATGCAAAGATTACGACAGGTGTGCCTTTACCTGTTTGGCCCTGCCATAGGCAAACTCTTCCCACTGGCGCATCAGCTCGTTGCCCGGAGCATCGCCCGGTGGGAAGTAGTTGGAGGCAAAGAGCGCCGTGAAGCCGGCCTTGGGGTCGATGATCCAGGTCAGGTTGGACGCGCCCGACCAGAGGACAGCGCCCCGGCGGCGGTAGGCGTGCTTGTCGCCCGTCACCAGCAGGCCGGCCAGACTCCAGTCGTACTCGCCCGTGTTGGGAATGTCGCCCGTGGCCCAGGAGGCGTTTTTGGTCATGGCCAGGAGGGCCGTCCGCGACGCATCGGTCGGCAGCTGCGGCTCGTGCAGGCGCGACGACACGGTCTCTGGGCGGAGCAGCTTGCCGTCGTTGTGCAGGAGCGACCGCTGGATGGCAAAAATGGCGGGGATGTCGCCGTAGAGGCCCTCGCCGCCGTAGGCTCCGCCCGCGGGCCGGTAGTTGACCGGCTGGTGCTTGACGGGACGCGGCGTTTTGGGGTCGTCGCCGCGGCCGGGGCCCGGACGCACGGGCAGCGATTTCCACATGCGCTTGAGGGCGGTGTCCGGGTAGCGGTCCGGATAAAAGGTGGCGCGGCCGGGCTCGAGGCCGAGCGGCGCGAGCACGTGGGCGACGACGAGCTCCTCCATCTCCTTGCCGCGGACGCGCTCGACCAGGCGGCCGGCCCAGTCGAGGCCGGCGCCGTAGACCCAGCCCTCGCCCGGCTGGAAGAGCAGCGGCAGACGGAAGCGCTGCTCGACGGCGCTGTTGGGCACGCCCATGGGGTAGACGGTGTCGTCGACGCTGGGGTTCGCCTGGCGCCACTTGACGTACCGGACCAGCGGCGGCGCGAACTGGCTGTAGCCGATGCCGGAGCTGTGCGTCAGCAGATGGCGCAGCGTCAGCGTCTTGGTGCGCGGCACCAGCACGGGCTTCCCGTCGGTGTCGAACCCGTCGAGGACCGGCATGGCCGCGAGCTCGGGCAGGACAGGCGCCACGTCGGCATCGAGGTCCCACTGGCCGCTCTCGACCATCTGCACGGCGAGGATGGCCGTGATGAGCTTGGTCACCGACATCAGCTTGAAGACGCTGTCCATGGCGACGGGCTCCTCCTCGCCGGCGGCAATGCACGACTGGCCGAGAATCTTGCTGTAGGAAAAGCTGCCGCTCTTGTTCTCGGCCAAGAGAATGACGCCGGGAATCGTCCGCTCGTCGACGGCCTTGCTGATCACTTCTTCAAAGCCCATATTGTTTGGTGGACGTGGTGTATTTTATTGACTTGAGGTAAGGTAGGTATATGGAGATGTGGAAGAAGGAAGAAGGAAGCTTGGCGACAGACATGAAAGTAGAGGAATAAAAACATAGGTGGTCTGCACGGATTAGCCACTACCTACTTACAAAAACTAAGAGGGCCCTGGGGATAGAGTCCGGCAACAGTGCAAGTCCGATGAGGGGTACCTACCTAGACGTGCGGAGGGCCGTCCATATCCATCAGTCGGGGCTATGGCTCCGCGATTTTCAGCCGAGGTAGGTTAGTTAGGCTTGGAGGTAGGTACACTTGGAGGCGAAAAAGTATGACGCAAGTACTTGTTCATTTATTTACATGAAAAGCTAGCCGCGTACCTAATACGTAAAGAAAAAAGACAGGAAAAAAAAAAAAAAAACAGGATATTAAAAGATGGGAAACTTTGTGTGACAGCATATATGGGGTAAAAGCATAAAAAAGAGCACTGGGTAGAAAGACAGAAAGAACAAGAAAAGACGATGGAAAGAAAAAATGACAAACCAAACACATCGCCCAGATGCAAGTAAACAGACAAAACAACGATGGACGATCATGCACTTCCAACAAAAAGACAAAGAAAATAGAAAAACACATCGCCCTAAAAAATCCAAAGAAAGGCATGGTATCTGCCAAATCAATCATCTGTACCGCCCATACTCGTCTGGACGCATGGGACGGTTTCGCGGGTCGTTCCGTGGATCGTTCCGTGGGTCGCGCGGGTCGCGTGGATCGTAAGCACTAGGAGGCGGCTGCGAACCCGGCTCGCCTTGTTGCGGAGGAGGGGGTGGCGGCCGGCGGCCATCGTATCCTACGGGCGTGTATCGACCACTCTCACGCGGGTCCATCTCACGAGGATCGCGGGGGTCACGTAGATCACGAGGATCGCGAGGATCCCGCGGAGGTGGCTGTTGGCCGGGAGGCGCGCCGTACCGAACATACGGTGATTGAGATGCCGGTGGACCGGCTGCCTCGACGGGCCGTGGAACAGGCGACGGCTGGTACCGTCCACCGAACGAGTGCGAGTGAGAATGCGAATGCGAATGCGAGTGCGAGTGGGCATGCTGGGGGTGCTGGGGGTGCTGTGCATGCTGCGGGTGGGGGGGATGCTGCACGTGTTGTGGGTGCTGCGGCGGCATGGGGTAACCACGCTCATCCCGCATACTGCCGCTGCCGCTCAAGTGGTGGTGGTGCGATGGAGGCTGCTGAGGCGGCGCCTGTGGAGGCGGTTGTTGCTGCGGCTGCTGCTGCGACGATTGCGGTCCCCAGCCCGACGCCGGTCCGGGACCACTGGGACTGGGTCCGCTGCTGCCGTATGGATGACCAGGCGGATGACCAGAAGGATGACCAGGCGGACCTTGCGACCAGCCCATGCTCTCCCGACCAGTAGGTGCAATAGCATCGCGACGCGGTGGAGGTGCATGGCCAGGGTACTGCGGTGTAGGCGATGGTGCAGGGGGAGGTGCAACCTGCGGCTGGCCATAGGCACCACCGTAGCCTTGTTGTTGCTGTTGTTGCTGCTGCTGCTGCTGTTGTTGCTGAGAGGCGTAGGCGTGCCGGCCGAGATGGTAGTCGCGCTCGGCGGCTCCCGCAGCAGCTGCATCAACAGGCGACAAGACCGCCGTCCGAGACGGCGTGCCTGACATGCTGTGCACCTGTGGCGAGTTATGTCCAGATGCCGAGTACGTCTTGAGAGGTTGCATACCCTGTGCCGACTGCGACGGTGGCGGAGGCGGTGGTGGCGGAGGAGGACCGCTCCGGCCGTACGGCGTGTTGTAGACGGGGCTTACGGTCTCGCGGAGAGGCTGACCCTGTGCCGAGCCTGGTCCTTGAGCCGGTGGGCCACGAATACCCATCTGTGGCGGAGGTGGTGTTGATGTGACGCCGACAGAGGATGACACGTCGCTGAGACGCTGAGGGGGCGCCGGCGTGGCAGCCGGAGGAGGGCCGTCGTCGTTAAGAAGAGCCATGAGATTCGACTTGCGAGGCTGCTCAGCAGGCGCTTGGCGGGCTACTGGCGTGGGAGGAGCCACAGGTGTTGGCTGTGCCGAAGGAGGAGGAGGTTGAATAGCAGAAGCTGCAGACGACGCTCCTGCACTTGTCGGGTACGCCTCATAAGACCGAGGCATACCGCGGTCGTCGCGGCTGCCAGTGCCCATGAGCTGAGGGTGGACAGGCTCCGTCAGCAGACTGCGCACGGGTTGAGAAGACGGGGGCTGGTTGTGGGCCATGGACGGAGGTGGAGGAGGCGGCGGCTGGCTGTGACCACCATATGGTTGAGGAGGCGGCGCGAGACCACGCATGTCCGAAGGTCGACCCGACGGGTGATCGTTGATGCGCAGAGGCGGCACCCGGCTCGACGACGAGTAGGCTTCGTAGGGCGATGGTTCTGGCACCGGTTCCTGCTTGAGCGGACGACCCGACATGTGACGCGACGAAGATACTGGCATGTCGTCGCGCTGCTGCTGCTGCTGTTGCTGCTGCTGCTGCTGGCGTGCACGCTGTGCCATATGATCGCCCCAAGAAGACGTAGCCGCAGAAGTAGGGACAGCAGACGCAGCAGCGGCCGATGCAGATGTAGCAGATGCAAAGGCTGCAGACAGCGGCTGTTGTTGGCCCGTCATACGAGACTCCATCTCTTGTTCGACCATCTCTCTCTCGTGGTAGGCTGCGCCATACGGCGGCGCAACCATGGACGAAGGACCCCGCATTTGCCGGCCCGTAGGCGACATGGCTTGGGCACTGCTCGTTGCGGCCCGAGGAGGCACCAGAGAGGGAGTCTGTGGCGGCTGTTGTTGCTGTTGTTGCTGCTGCTGGCCTTGCGGGGGTTGCTGTTGTTGAGCCGTTGATGGTTGCTGAGGAGGCAGAGGAGGTTGCTGGCCGTACGCTGCCGATGGAGGGGCCACTTGTGCTTGATGAGACATGGCCATCGACGAAGCCGACGGTGGGCCCATCTGCGGAGGCTGGAGAGACTGCAGAAGCTGGTGAGGATGCTGAGAGCGAGGATGCTGCATATGAACATGTGGATGCTGCTGCGGCGGCGGCTGCTGCTGCTGCTGCTGTTGTTGTTGACGCTTGCCGTGAGAGGGTGGCGTGGGCTGCCCCGCCGATTGAGGTTGCACCTGTGCCGCCATGGACGACGGCTTGCCCTGAGCTTGTCCTGGCGGCTGCGAAGCCTGTGGCGGGATCGGCGGTGCCGGCGGAGGTGCCTGCGCAATCGGCACCGGCGTCTGGAACCGGCCAAACGGCGCCTGCTCCACCTTGACATCATCCATGGCCAGGTCTTGCGTGCCGCCATGGCCCTTGCCCGCTGCTGCCAGAGGACGGGGTGTGCCCGTACCCGTGCTCGCACCCGCACCCGATGCAGTTGAGCCACCAGCCGCACCCGACGTGGCAATGCCTTGCTGCACATCGATCCGTTTGCGCGGTGCCACGGGAGGCACAGGCGGTGGTGGCAGGCGTTCGCCGCGCTGCCGCTTGGCATCGGCCTCGCTGGCAATGGCTTCCCACTCCGCCTTCTTGTCGTCCTTTTTCCGCACAAAGTAGTTCTTGACCATGACGTGCGTCTTTGTCTGCATGTGGTTGGCAATGGCGTGCCAGTCTGTGCCAAAGGACCGCAGCAGCTGCGGGAAATCATTGCTCTCTGAAACGCTCCAGTAGCTGCTCGTCTGCTGACCCGAGCGACCAGTGCGTTCCGTCGTGGCGCCGCTCGTAGCAGCAGCAGCGGGCGTGGAAGACGTAGAAGGCGGGGGAGGAGGAGGATGCGCGGAAGAAGCAGAAGTAGCTGGCGTCGCTGGTGTGCCCGGTACTGATGTTACACCATGATCAAACGTGTTGGACACGCCGACAGGGAGCGGCGGTGGAGGTTCGGAGCGCAGTGTCGGCGGCGCCAGCATCTCTCCAATGGAGGGCGATGGCGCCAGCACCGAAGATATGCGACCCGACGCTGCAGCATCGACGGTGCCAGCACTGCCATCAGCACCAGGACGGAGAGAGCCCAGACCCAGCGACGGAGGGGGAATCGACGACGCCGACGACGACGCAGAGCCAGAACCCATGGGCGGAGGAGCATGCATGCGGCCAACAGAAGAACCAGCATTGGCGTCATAGTAACCTTGCACGCCAGACGACATGGGAGCATTGGGCACGGGAATCGGGGTGACGCTGATCGGTACGCCACCGGGACCGAGACCGTCCCGCCGCAATGGCTGCTGCTGCTGCTGTTGTTGTTGCTGAGCACGCTGCTGAGCAGCCGTCGGGGTTTCGGCAGGCGGCGCGCGAGAGCTCGATCGCGACCGGCCACCTTTACCCGACGAACTGCCAGCACCGCCAGCAGCAGAGCCAGGCTGCAGAGTCTTACTCTTGCTCTCCTTGCCATCCTTGCCTTCTTTGGTGTCCTTGCCGTCCTTTCCATCCTTTCCTTCCTTGCTTTCCTTGCCATCTTTGCCCTCCTTGTCTTTGTTGTCCTTGTCCTTGTCCTTGGCTGTCCGACGACGGTTGCGCCGACCGTCGGGCTTGGCTTCGGAACCGCCTTCGTTGGATCGGCCACCGCGACGACTACCCGGAGTGGCCGACGGAGTGTTGCCTTCCGAGTCAGCCGCCGAGGCTGACGCCGTCTCGAATCCCCACGTGGGCGCGGCCGCACGTCTCGGCCGGCGACGCTCGCCGTTCTCGCCGACCGTGTCGGTGTTGTTGGTCGTGTCGTCGTTTTCATTGTCTGGGTTGCCGAGCTCCGACACGAGCGCGCTCGACCGCTGCTTGGCGCGGGATGCCTTCTTCCTGCGACGAGGCTGCTTTCTAAGCTTCTCCTTGAGGTTGAGATCGCGCTTGACGCTGTAGTAGTACTGGATGCAGGCATGGAAGTCGCGCGTCCGCACTTGCTCGGCAATGCGGCCCCACTGCTTCGGGAACTCGAGATATGCCTTTTCGAAACGCTCAGCCTCGTCGGCCGTAAAGTTGATCACCGGCGGCAGGACCTGCCACGCCGTGACCATCTTCTCGGGCGGCAAGAAGCCAGACTTGTCGATAAACAGCTTGCGATCCCGCTCGGTCTCGCTCCAGTACATATCCGGAATGACGGCTTCCTTCTCGCTGGCGTACCGCTCCTTTTGCGCGCGCTCCTCGCGCTCCTTGCGCTCATCCTCTTCACGCATCGATGCCTGAAGCACCCGCTCGAGATCGCGCTCCGTGGCAAAGCGCCGGCCCGTGCCGCGGCCTTCGGGTCGCGCCTCGACCGGCGGCGTGACTGGTGTGGGCGCCTCCGCCATGCCGTGGATGCCCATGTACTTATCACGGCTTTTGACGGCAGCCGGGTCGTCCGACTCGGTAAACGCGAGGTACTTTTTGTAGTTTTGGCGGTACTCCTCGCGCTTTTCCGACTGCTCGGCCGTCTCAACCTTGTCGATGGCGGTCATGTTTTGAAGAATGAAATCCTCCAAGGCCAGCGCTGGCGTGTCGAGCTTGTAGACATCGGTGGTGTTGAGCCAAGGGACCTTGGTGAACGATGGCAGCTCATCGAGCGGAGGCGTGCGCATAAAGAACCGCGTCACTTCGGGCGACGTGCTCGTGTCAAAGTCTTCGATGTCAGTAGCATCGTCGTCCTCGTCGTCCTCGTCGGGCTGGGAAGGTGTCGAGGGCCGGGAGGTACGAGCAGGCTCCAAGCTAGGCGGCCGTGACGCAGACGTCTGGCCGGGCACAGCCTCCTTCTTGATCGTGGGCTCCTTGGCCTCCTTGGGCTGTTGAGAAGCGGCATCATCAACCACACCGTCAGGAACCTGCGTCGCGGGCGTGTCTTTCTCTGGAGCAGGCGCAGGCTTGCGGGCGGGCTGAATGGCGGTCTTGGTACCGGCAGCAGAAGAAGGACGCGCGTCATCGAGAGCTGAAACTGGTCCGGTGCTATCAACATCCATAGCGTCGGCATTCTCACGAGCCATCTCCGTAGTGGGTGCTGACTCATCCTTGGCCGTTTTCGCATCTGGCATAGCGACGGCAGCCTTGGACTTTTCTTTTTCAGCCTTGCGCCAGGCAGCAATCGTCTCTTCTGTTACCGGACCCACGGCATCAAGAATGCCGACATCGGTATCCATGAAATCCTTGGCAAGCATGGCCTCGAGCAGAGCAGTGCGAACAATAGTCTCCTCGGTGAGAATGGGCTGCACAGGAGCAGCCTCCACGACTGGCTGTGGTGGAGGCGGCGCTGGAGGCGGTGCTGCCTGCTCGAGCTTCTTGAGTTCATTCTCGTGCCGCTTGATCTCCTCGTCAAAGTAGTCGTTCATGTCCTCGTCATCCGAATCAGAAGTGCGATCGGGTGCCGTGGATGAACCGGCTGTATCTTGCACAGACACCATAATAGCCGAGACCTTGACAGGAGGGTTGTTGGCGCGAGACCTGGCGAGGTCTGCCTTGGTATCTTTGGGCGGCTGCGAGGGCTTCTCTGCAAGCTTTTCAGAAGGCTTGTCGGCACGCTTCTCTGTAGGCTTCTCGACGGCCTTTGCAGCGGGCTTCTCGGAAAGCTTGTCGGCAGGTTTCTCCGCAGACTTGGCACTCGGCAGATCAACAGGCTTCTTGACTTCCTTCTTGCCGTCTTTGACAGCATCCTCTTTGGAGCTGGAGCCGCTGACAGGCTTGCTTGATTCGGCAGACTTGGCTGTGGCGGACGCATCGTCCTGCCGAGCAGACTTGGCCGACGAAGACGAACGATTCCCATCCGTCTTGGTCCGGTCAATGAGAGGCCGGCTCATCTCGGCGGCTGACTTTGGCTTTTGAGAACGAGCCGTATCAGGAGCCGGAAGCTTGCTTTCCTTGACTACAGGTGTCTTGTGTGATAGATGCTCTATCTCACGCTCTTTCTCACGCCCCTTCTCACGCTCCTTCTCCCGCTCCTTGTCCTTTTCCTTTTCTTTTTCAGAGCGTGCCTCGCCATCCTTGGTCACCGTTGGCTTACGGTCCTTGTCCCTGGCGATCTGCTTGTCCTTATCAGCAAGGGCCAAAGGCTTCTTGTCCTTGTCATCACGAGGAGTCACGGGAAGAGGGGCCTGCCGCCGCGGCGTGGTTGGCGATGACGCTTCGCGAGCTGCAACGGCCGGGTTGCGCACTGAGGCAAAGATGCCTGTAGGTCTCTTGTTGTCTGACAGACGCTCGGGTCCAGGCGTCGACTGGGGGAGAGGCCGCAGAGGCTTGTTCTCACGTTCAGAGAAAGCCGTTGTAGGTGTCGATGGCTTGGCAGGCTTGGGCGCAACATCTTCCGTGATTTCGCCCGGCTCGCTCTGCAGTGACGGATCGTTGCCGGCATCCGCCTTGGCGTCACTGCTCCGAGGACGTGGAACCGCTGACTTTTCTGAGCCAGCAGATCCAGGACGCGATGTTTGGCCGCGAGCTTGGGGTGAAGCGAAGCTCTGAGGACGACCCGCCGTGTTGGGTGACGACTCGGACGAAGACGGCTTGCCTTGGCCACCGGCCCACTGGACACTTGCTGATCTCTGCTGTGGCTTGGGTGGCAGAGAAGAGACGGGCCGTGACGCGCCCATGGCCGAGAGCCTGGAGGAGGAGGACGCTGCTGGCGAGGCCGCCGATGCGCCACCTGCCTCCGTGGCTGAACTGGCCGACTTGGCATCATCATGGACGGGCTTCGACGCTGTCGAACCAGCTCGGAGGGCCGCTTCAGAGATGGATGGGCGGTGCACGGGAACAGAGCCAAAGGCTGGGGCGGACGGTGCAACAGGCGGTGGTGAGGCTGGAGGTGCCCGGTGATCACGTGACAGGAGATCGCGTGGTGGCAAAAGATCGCGCGGCGGCACAGAGTTCCGATCGCCGCGATCAAGCTGCTGCTGCTGATTCTTGAGGCCGCCCCAGTGTATGTCCCTGTCTCTGAGGTCACGGTCTTCGCGCGGATCGCCACCGCCGCGTCTCTGGTCGTTATCCGCAACGTAGCGATAGAGTTCGTGATTGTCATGGTCGTTGCGTGACCAGCGCCCTTCTTGCGACCTACTGCGCGGAGGGTAGCGGTCCCGATCATCATAGCCACCGCCGCCGCGGCCAGCACGACGTGGTTCCCATTCTGACTGGCGACCGCGGCTCAGCTGCGGACGAGCCCGGTTGGGCGTTGGGGCACGGTAGGCCTGGGAGCCAAACGGCGAGTCCGATAGCACCGGCCCGGCAGACATGGGTCCATCGCGCGAACCACGTCTGGGCCGGTCGCCAGGTGTGTCGGGACCGCCGATACCGCTGCCAAGGACAAGATCACGTTCGCGGAGATCGCTGCGCAAGTCTCTCATCTCGCGGTGATCGCCACGGCCGTCACGTCCATGAAGGTCGCGCAGGGGCGGCGGGTCACGCAGAGGCTCACGCAGCAGATCCCGCGGGCCAGGATCTCCGCCACGCCCACCAGGACCGCCGCCAGTACGCATGCCACGTCCCATGGGAGGCGGAGAGGGTCGTCGGTGCCGAAAGTCGATGCGGTCGCGAAGCGGTTCGCGCTGGTCACGTGGGTCACGTGGTTCACGAGGGTCGCGCCAGTCCCGATCGCGGTCTCTATCGCGGTCCCGGTCGCGGTCACGATCCCTATCGCGGTCCCTATCCCGGTCGTGGCCACGGTCGTCACGGAAGGGCGGCATGTCGCGTCGGTCGCGGAAATCGCTGTGGTCGCGGTCACGTAATCCTGGCCCGAGGCCGCCCGGCCCGCCGCCAGGGCCTTTGTCGCGGTTGTTGTCGCGCATCCATCCACGGCCCTGTCCTTGGCCGCGAGGACGCCCATGAAAGTCATTGTTGCCGCCGCCACCTCCATCACGCGGGCCACCACGCGGACCACCGCGTCCTGCGCCGCCGCCATCGCCTCCTCCACCGCCGCCACCACCACCGCCACCAGCACCGCTGCCGATGGGGGTCTCTAGAGCTTTTGGGCCTCTAGGCGTGTCACGGAAGATGTCGCGGTTGGCTTGGTAGGGTCCCTGGTTGCCGCGGCCTTCGCCCGACGCGCGCCGACGGTCGTTGTCTCCATACGGCGGGCCGCGATCATTGTAACGGTCGGGAGTGCGGTCTCGAATGGGGGATCGTGAACGACGGTCGGCGTCATAGCGTCCTGTATATCTCGACCTGGGCATTGTAGTGTTAGGACGCGTTCTGGGCATTGAGCGACAGGGACAAAATCACAGGGGGGCAGGCTTCGAAAGGAGTCTCACATGAGATTGGGGCCTTTATATCAGATCAAGTTGCAGAGTTGGCTTGCTGGCTTAGAAGGTCCATGCAACTGCAGGGTGAGCAAAACGCGCGCGCACGCCAGGCTACGCGTTTTGACGGGGCTCCCGAATGGCCTCCAGTGTCACGGAAGGCCGCGTGATCGCGCGCCGAGTGTGCTGAGGTGTGTTGTCGTCAATCGGAGATCGCGTGTTGAGATCTGTTTTGAGGCTGTGCGAAGTTGAGGCTCGACAGGGAGAGAACCAGGGGTGGTCACGAAACACGGTGTGTATGGGTAATTCTGCAGTGTCGCGATGCTTGTAAAAGACGTATATGCTGTTTGTGGGTATCGTTGTGATGCTGTATTCGCGCTTGAGGTGAAGGTGGATGAGTCGTGTCGTGATTCAGACAATGCCTGCGACGTATTGAGATACTGCAGCGGAGACGCGACCAATGGTCTCCAGGCGGAAGGCGCAGAGTCTTTTTGGGGCAATTCACAGTGAAAGCCTGGCAATGCCGGCTCATACTAAAGTGGACGCCTGGATCGTACCCCTTTAACCGTCATCGCCGCTGCCGCTGGACGATCGCCTATGGGGGAGATGCTTCTTCTTCGCCTTCTTCGGCCGCCGCCTCTATCAATGCCGAGTCGCGCTTTCCGCAAATC